>VCRD01001086.1:18350-32290 GCA_006783055.1 Trinorchestia longiramus
AAGACATTTCACTAGTCGACACAAGTGTCTCGAGGTGCTGTAAGACATTTCACTAGTCGACACAAGTGTCTCGAGGTGCTGTAAGGCATTTTAAGAAGACATGCATGGCCTAAAAGTCAGGTTTTTAAATGCCAATAGTTTTGACCTCTTGTTTGCCTTTTGTGTGGTGTTGTTAATTTGGAGTTGCCAAGGCTGTGCGGCGCTCCAATCATTATATGATGAGTAACGAGTTCTATGACAGTTCCAGCGAATAGGTCTGAGCTTTACATCTTCCTATCTGTTCATGTGAACGATGGCACTACGTGTTGACCTTTCTGAAATCCGTTTCACTAAACTTAGTTTTATGCGAAGTTTATTAGTTGGTGTAGTCGTAAGGCTCATGATGCCAAATTTTTGTAATGAACATCATGTGTATGGGGCGGAAACTGGCAACGGAACAACTCCGCTCAATACGTTGATCACAAAGTGTGAGTTATAATAATAATATTGCTAATCATTATTGTTAATTTTCTATTTCAAGAAGTATGACAGAGGTAATTCTTATAACGCAAATTTCAAGAAAATTTAAATACAACGTGTTTAAGCCCGTCACAGTTTCTGGTAGACGCTTCGGTGTCATCTTCTGATTAGATGTAACTGGAGACCCTACCCTTGATCAAGCTTGGGTATCATTGAACTCTCCTATGAGCTCAGTTACGCGGACAAGGTTTGCTTGAACATCCTCGACGTGACTGATGACTACAACGTGCTGTTATCAAGCTGGACAACTTCAATTGGTCTACTTCTGAATTATGGTCTACTGCTCGCTTCTGTTAAAAGCGCTGAGAGTGAGCAATTTTTTTTTTTTGGAAGGAAATATCATCGATATTTCTCATGCATTTGATAAACTCGTTGAAAGATTTTATTCATGGTTAAAGAAATAAGCGCGTTATCACGGCTTCAAATACACGTCACAATTTGAACATAAAGTAATGTGTGTTTATAGAAGGAGTTATCACCAACTCATAAAAATAACGACAACATTTTCAAGGTGTTTGCAGTTTGAAATGTGAAAAAGTCACGGAACGGAAAACTGGTTTTCATATTCAATTTTTTGACGTCTTATTTCAGTAACCTGGTAGTAACAAAAACTTTAAAAAAATAACTTCCAAAAATAATTTCTGTCATTTAAATATTTGCCACCAGTTGTTGAGCAGATAATCATAATTCCATGCCATCAATACTAACTTAAATTTGCACTGGACATTGCAAGTGTTCAACATTGGAGAATTTTGTGCAAGCGGGGATTGGAATAATCAGTCGACAACCTTACCACAGAAGACATATTGTCAGCAGTCAAAGGATCATTTCTGGGCCATGCAATATAACAATAAACCAATATTTCTGTACGATGATTCATTCGGTATTTCTCTATGCATGGTAGGAGGGTTAGCTCTTCCGTGAGAGAAGAATATTACGCACAAGAGGTTTCACCGTTTCCTCATTTGAAGATAAAATTAGTTTGCATAGAAATGAAAAATCCAAGAATTGAAGAAATTTAAATGATTTTAAGCAGGAAATCACAAAAAAATGCATTTTAAACCACATTTTCAAAGATATCTGGGAAATTTTGTTAAATTATGTACTCTATGATGTAAAGAATTAAATTAGCAAGCTTATGGAATCTTCGATAAAGTAGAGTCAGTGTAGAGGTATTGTCTTCTGTTTTTACGAGTAGTTTCCGAAGCACAAGATTTGTAGGCCAAAGACTTGCTTCTAATTAGCCTAAAGACTATGAATGCTACCTTCTGAACACTTCGTTAAAGAGTGTTTCCATACTTTAAAATTTGCGCTTCTCCATTGTTACTTATTTAACTACTTTGAATCGTGGTGAGCGTATGTCTCAAATTATGATTCATGTGGCAGCGTATGGGTGCAGTCAACTGTTGGCTTCATTGGGAAGTGATGGCCCTCTGTACACTCCTTTGGGGAGTGGTCCTCGAGGTTCCTTTTACTTGAATGGTCGCCTTGGGCTAAGCGCCCTGCACTCCTGAGTAAACTTTCCCTGACTCTTGCGTGAGAGTGTTTTCTCCGGTTATCGAAACGACGATGCTGATTGTCTTTCTACATTTTTTTCAGGGATTTTTTCGCAGCTTTTGAAACTATTTTGTATTTCGATGTCCCCTGGAGTCCGAATCTCAGGCTTTTTCTTCGATAGGGTCGATGCAGAGTAAGGCGTTTGATGTTTTTTTTATGAGATTGCCGTTAACAAGTTAAAGAATTGAAATTTCACAAGCATCTTGTCAATCGAGTTACAAAATAGTGTGATGACACAACCCTTATTCTGTTTAATTTTTGCTAAATGCAGCGTTCTACTCTCGAGAGATAAAAATACATGAATCTATAAAAGGTAGGCAACATAATGCAAAGCTTAAAATTGTGCTACATGAAAACAAGGAAGCAAGAATGGCAAATTTAAAAACCCTGCAAGATCAGCTAGGTGGATTAATCCAATGTAGCTGGTCCAGCTGGTCCAGCCTTATCCAGATCCACGACTTGTGGATCAAGCACACGTACCATTGTTACCATTACTTCCTGGTATCTCATCTGTACGTTCCTACGGTAGACTCTACGGCAGGCTCCAGTGTGTGTAGCCTGTCAAGAATGCATGGTGTATGGATGAGGTACATGTACTAGTCCACGGTAGCATAGTGTAAGTACTGTAGCAAGCAAGGTGGGCTACACGGTTTCAGCTGCCTAATCAAGATACCAGGGGTATCCAGGGGTATAAATGTTCGTACATGTCTACGGTAGACTGCGCGCCAGGCTCTTGCTCGGCATGGATTCTCAACCTGGGGTGTACAGGTAGGTTTCCAGGGGTACTGGAAACTTTAAAATCATTTGATAATATCCTTTGCAGTACCGTTATACAGGATGGACCAAAAGTAGGGTTACAGTTAACACTTGAACAGATAATGAAGTAACTGTAACCCTACTTCTGGCCCACCCTGTACATGTATTGAGTTAGTCAATATATTACAATTTTACTTGATGTCAGTTTTGGGTTCATGTTTTTATAACTCAGGGAGTACTTACGGGAAATTAAAATTTAATTTCACCTTTAGATTCATGTAGAGGGTTGAACATTACATTTTAATAGCTATTATAGAGTATGTGTCCATTGTGGACTACCTTAGTGATAATTAGAAAAAAAACAGAGATTAGCGATATTTACTGCAGAACAACCAGCACGTAGAGTAGGTGGAAGTTGCAAGTGTGTAAATAAAAGAAAATAGAAAGTAAAAGTTGAAACCAAAATTGCCAGCAAGTGTTTCAAACTGTTCTCTACAATGATCTACAATGTTGAAAATGGTCTCAGGCACTTCAGTTTTCGATTTATTGTTAGTTCTCAGTTGTTCATGTTGTTCTTAGTCGACCACTTCACCACTGCTGGAAAATTCGATTGTTGCTGAAAACTGTCATTCATATGCGCTGCCTCTAAAATTTATTGATGCGAGTGCGTTCACGTAGAACTTCCGGTTGTTATATGCTGAAAATTTAATATTTTTGTTGGCGATGCGAAAAACAAGTGCAGTTACGCTGCTGAGATAAAATTTATCACCTTAAAGTGCCCCTGTTTACGGAATACAATCTTCATAAATCTAAACTCCTGCCCACTTCTGCTTGTGAAACTACATTTAGTGTATTGTTTTAACGGAAACATATTTTGTGGCTTACTTGTGCCTCTAATATCGATTAATCGAGCGATTGCTTGTGAGAACACGTGTGTGCTTGCGCGGGGATTTGTCTAGTCCATGTAGGGAGGTACGCTGCCATGTGCGACTTTCTCGTAACCTTTTATGATGTCATTCATTTACGGCTATGAGGTACAAGCAAGACAGGAGTAGAGAGGGAGAGAATATGGCACCTGTGGGGTTGAGTTCGAGCCGTGAATTCATTCGTTAGCAAATGCAACAGTTAGCATTTCTAATGCTAGGAGTTTAGGTAGTCGCACATTTTTTTCGAGGATTTGCAGGATCATATGAAGTCGTCTAGAATAGTAAAAAAATTAATTTGACAGCATATGAATGAAATATAAAGTCATCAAGGATATTATGTTCTTAAATACATCGCTTTGTGATTCCTTCATGTGTCTCAGCTTTGAGTTGTCAATGAGCTTTATATTATAGAACTCGATCATTACTGGTGAACTTTGTAGGAATAAGTCATTTATTCAATTTCATGTACGTGTTCAGTGTTAAAAAGTCGTCTGTACGTAGTGATGGATATTTTATACGTATATAATTAGATATAAAAAGTTTAGTCCATTATTTCAATAAGCAAGTAGTTTCAGTGAGTAGTTTCAAGTTAATTGATCTTGATCTACATGTATCTCATAATGTCTTGGCTGCAGGTGCTCAACTTGAGTCACGCTCATATTTTCAGTTTGTTGAAGGAATCGTCAACTAATTTTCTTCACCTATGCGGGACTTATTCACTCGTATATTTATATTTGCTTTATATTCAATTAAAATTTAAGGACTGCATGAGTGAAACACTGCAAGTCACACGCAACAAAGCATCGTGCGATCGATGTACCGTGTTTTTCAGTGCCCTGTCGTATATGGATTGTGGCACAGGTGGTCCTCCTTAATTGTTAGACTGTAGAGAAAATAATGCTCGACTGAGTGCAGTGACGTATAGTAGACTCCGGGGCAGTGAAATTTGAAGTAAAGTAGCGTTTTGTGTTCAAATGCTCCTCATAATCAACGTGCGGAGTTTTCGAAGCCCCAAACAAACAGGAAATAGAAGAAGAACGTGCGACGTAGGCCGCGTGGTTCCCTTGCTTTTGATGTGAGCGCTTCCCACTACGAGCATTTTTTTTCACTTGCTTGCCGTGTGTATCCTGCAAGCCCTCAGTGTCTGGTGGCCTGCATTTAAAGTTCAGATATTGAAGAAGCTCGATACGAATTTAATCATTTCTAGCATTCTTAATTGGGAGAGAAAGCGTGGAGTTTCCCACGGAAAAAACCGGATGGGGCGAAGCACCATTGTACCAGTGTATGTTTTTCGTTGTTTCCGTATCAGAGGATAATTTTAGTTTCTGTTTGGTGTCATCACTGTCGGCCATATTTGTGTGCCGGCGTATCAGAATTACAGCAAACATTGTTCAATGTGCAAATGTGTATAGGAAGAAAATAAACATGTTCAATGCTTCTGAAATAATTATTAACATTGCTTTGCACTGCAGCTTCCAAAGGAGGAATATTTGACGGTGCAAGCGCACAAATTTGATTCAGACCTGGCGTCGATTGTCCTGTTTACCAATACTGTCAAATTGAAGAGTGAAACTTTTTTTCGTGTCTTCATTTCATGCTGCAATTGCCTGAGGAAATGATAGAATTTTGATTTTCGGCTCAATGACATTTACAAGCTAAGAGATAATTTGCTTTTGTTTACTTGGTTAATCTTGCAACTCGGACAAGGAATGAGTTTATTGTGAACATAGTGAATCATTGCAATTGTATTCTGAGTATTTACACTGGTATATTGATAAGATCCTGCTGGTGAAAGATCGTATGCTGTAAATCTAATAATGTACTATTTTACGTAAAAAATCACTAACTGTTGTGCTGCGCACGTGTGCAAATTCGAGTTAATTCTCAAGTACCGAAGTGTGTATTTTGTTGATTATTCATAATATCCATTACTCGACACTGTTCAACGTCATCCCAGTGTTGGATGCTATAGTCCAGCGCTTCTATGGCCAACGACTTAACATTCGTTTCTGAATTCTTTGAATTGCACAAAATTTCCAATTAGTTGTGAGCTTAGCATTGACGTTTTAGTAGTGAGATTTTAAATGCTAGTAATTGTTTCAATTTAGAATAGAATGAGGCTATAGAAACGAACCTTCTGGCCCATTCTTGGGTCGGATAATTACTTCGATAATTATTCGGTTGTTTACCCAAGTCCCATGCCGTATTTCTAGCCGCGTCAACCATGTCGGCAGCGGGATTCGAACCCGGGTCTTCCTGCTCGCAAGCAGATTCGCTCACAAGTCGACCAAGCTGATTTAGGCTGACTTGCTTTTCGAAAGCGATAAGTAGTTAGAGCTTGTGCTATTAACCCTTTAGCGACCAATTTCTTTTTCTACTTTCTACGTTTAAGCTCACAAAGACCGTCTGTACACTGATGCAATGAAGCACGCTGAGAGCCAGGCAGCCAAAAGAACGACGCTGTAACATGCCGCCGCGTTTAAACCTGGTAGCAACCTCATATTGCTCACTGTTTAATTATTAGAACAATTCTCCCAAACACCGTAAAAGGGGACCGTATGGTCCTTTTCGTCGCTAAAGGGTTAAGAACGAATCCTGGAGTTAACGTTGAGTGTAACACTCACAGCCACGGAATACAAGCTGGGACTTTATAATTGGACGTGCAAGGGTAACTCATGCATGCAGTTGTGCGGTTGGGTTTTGATTAAACTCTTGACGTCTCAGGTAATAAGTCACGGTCAAGTGCTGGTATTATCGGTCGCTGTTGTGATCTGTTGGCTCTCACTTTCATGCCAACACCTGTTAAACTCATTATATTTTATGCATAAGTTTTGTGAAGGAGTAACTTATCGAGTAAAATAATCAAATTTCATGCTGTATCTTATGAGAAATATTCATTCAGGTCTCTCTTTTATGAGTCTTCGTTAACATTTTGAAACCTTCAAAGTTAGTTCGTTTGATAGTTTAGCCATGCAATGAAATGAATATACAAAATTCACACGGTAGTTTGAAAAGGTAATGGTTCACCAGAATTTTAAGCAAAAATTTTTAACAAGAATACATGATGTATTCTAATTTTTAAGTAAAAAGCACGTAGACTTATCGTTGATATTATTGTCCAAGAATTTTTAATTCCTTACATCCCTATTTCTAATTTTACTGGACATACTTTAAATGAGGAATTTATTATTCAATTAACAGCTTCTATAGTTTATTGGAATGCAATTCATAAACAATACTGGGTAAAATTTGCGTACAGAAAGGAGAAAAACTAAAAGTTTCACGTTCTTTGGTATCTAATATCTGAATTATAATCCTTATCAGAGCTACATTTGTTGGATTTGTACCTGTAAAGAAATAATTGGAGCGTGGAGGGCATTGTGTGCAAGTGGTCGCGCCATGCTTGGCAGGTATGCTCGTCTCAGGGAAAGTTCGTGGTCTAAACTTTCTCTAGCCATTCGAGTGCTAACCAAGCCGTCTTCTTCCATTAAATCTATCCATACGAGCCTTATGACTTTAATGGTACTAGGGTCCGTATCCTACTTACCTAGTTGTCTTAGCCCATCATACTCTAACCAAACGAGCTTTAAGACTTCGATGGTACTAGGGTCCGTATCCTACATACCTAGTTGTCTTAGCCCATCATACTCTAACCAAACGAGCTTTAAGACTTCGATGGTACTAGGGTCCGTATCCTACATACCTAGTTGTCTTAGACCATCATACTCTATCCAAACGAGCGTTACAAGTTCGATGGTACTAGGGTCCGTATCCTACATACCTAGTTGTCTTAAACAATTATACTCATGCCGTGACTTGAAGCTTCTAAGGCTGGAAAGTGCATATCCCTGTATGTTATACAGGGGTTTCATCAGCAGAGTATCAAATCGAAAAATGTTCGATTTATGTCGAAGAAACCATGTTACAATAACAATGCTGTTTCGTCTGCATCTTGATACAGGTTGTAAAATCATTCTTACGAGCTGCAGTGCTGCCAAAAGTATTCCTGTTTTAAATTTAATATCCTGTAAATACCTGTGCCATTACTGATGAAGGGATGGAAGAGGTAGCAATAGAGTTACTTTAAAATGGTATTTGTGTAGAATCCGAATATGCGGTTTTCATTATAAATGTTCTATTTTTTTAATGAAACTTGTTCTTATATTTACGTAGACTGTTAAGGTATATTACGGTATTAAGGTCTATTGGGGATCCGTTATTACGATGCACTTTGATATTCACTAGATAGATTCCTTGTATTCATTTTATTCGAAACAATAAATTTGTCATTGACATTTAGCGATGTTCGTCACCAAATTATCCCCATTACTTGTGTTACGGGCAATACTAACCTACTTCTCATCGACCATAAACTACGAACTTTTAAGCAATCATCACGCATTAGCTACGACGCACTGCGACAATTTTGAAACTATGGTCCATACTGGTGTATGTTTATACGAACAGCGATACGAGATGCCCTCAAAATGGCCAAAGTTTATGCTGATGTAAAAGAGGTCCTTAAAAAATCACAATTATTGGTTGTATTCGTGTCCGTAGTTGACTGGTACGACAAATTTACAACGGACCAGTATCAGCCGGTGGCTCGTACAGTTACAGGGACCTGTCAGTGCTGAGCTGTAGCTTCAGAATAGCTGCTTACAAAGCAGCGACAATGAAACTGCATTCGAACCAAACTTTTAGTGGGATCATTTTATGTTTTTTTATTAAGATGTCTTTGTTATACGGGTTTTATTATTTTTTGCTGCTGGTGGGTGATTTTTGCAGTTATGTTTAAATTGCGCATGAATATCGGACGAAACTTGACTTTCTTTATCGCCTTTTAATTTTTGGTCCTTATATTTTGCTGTGTCATCTCTTGATCGTTCATACGTACAAAACGAATGCGGTTATTTTTGTGAACCACTTTGCATTATTAATACGAAATATTTAATTCCTGCAACGTCTGAGACCGTGCACATCTGGTGAATAGAATAGAATAGAATAGAATAGAATAGAATGAAGCTATAGGAACGAACCTTCTGGCCCATTCTTGGGTCGGGTAATTACTTCGATAATTATTCGGTTGTTTACCCAAGTCCCATGCCGTATTTCTAGCCGCGTCAACCATGTCGGCAGCGGGATTCGGACCCGGGTCTTCCCGCTCGCAAGCAGACTCGCTCACCAGTCGACCAAGCTGGTGAGCGATCTGTGGGCCTCAGTTTAATGTTATTAACTCGACTTGAAAAATCTTAAGCAAACAACACGACGTACTGTTAAATTTTATTCCTCTTTCCCCGGAAAGTAAGTTTGTACTCAGTGATTTGGTGAATAATTTTCCAGATGTTTGAGTATTTTTGTTTCTGTGTACTCTCGAGTAACAAGAAATGGCTGTCTCTGCAGATCATTGTCACTATAATGAATGAATTTAATAAGTCCAGCTATGCTGAAAAGGAAAGAATTTACTGCGTTCAACAAAGTATGTTGAACAGGAATACAATTAATGCATCTAACAGTCCAGGACAGACATCTCGAAAGATAATGAAAATCTTCTGAGATCATTTCCTTTAAGCCCTGTACTTCATGCATTTAAAGGAATTTACCAACATCTAGTTTTGTACTTGTGTTGATGGTTACTTCATTTAACGATCTAATACGTCTTATTGTAACTGAAGGCGCTGCACATAACGTGCTTGCTTTCAATCTTGAATTAACCTGTTAACGGTCACCGCTCATTCGACAATAATAATAATACTATTGTCATATTACAATTGTAATATGATAGTAATAACAATACTAATTGAACTAATAAACATTATAACATCATATGATGTTAACGCCGCTGTGGTACCGTCGCGCATTTACATCATATGGCGTAAGTTGCCGGTAGAATGCAACTCGTACAAACATCATACAACGTAAATAACGCTTAACAGTTTAATAATGATTGAATCAATGGGAATTTTGTTCAGAATGTACATATTGAATCTTTAATACGTGTGCGGTGGGTGAGATATAGAAGCGTTTATGCGCATAACGTATTGCCTTATTCTATTCTAACGTTTTCATTCGTTTGTGTTGCGTCTCATCCTAGAAGTCAGTGTGCAGCTCTGTGAGACTACGGTATGTTCGTTGTGGCGTGACGACTTTTTGCTAGGCAATTTTTTATGTAATTTGCGTAATAAAAAGTTTATATCTGCCACTAACGCAGCTTTTGTACTTCAAGATTACGCGTCGTACCGTTGCAGCCAAGTCGTTGGCCCTGCTGTTGTCGTATATATCTGAAGCTTTTGTGACCATTACAGTTATTAAGTCGTTTTTCTGCTCGGCTTAGTTCACAATTTTAGGTGCATCTTAGCTTAGTTTAGAATTTTAGGTGCATCTTCATGGTCAACACAAACTTTAGATTTAAACTATTTATTATTCTCATAGCGAAAGAGTTAGAAACCTCTATTTCATCACTTAGGTGTCTATTTTTGAGCACCGTTCAAGCAGGTATTGGTATTTGGCTCATCCAGATCTTTATTTATATTTCAATCGAATGAAATTCTAGATAAACACAATTTTTTCTCAAAATGTCTATTATATTATCAATGTATCTCATTAAAAGAATCGTTTGCTTCTAATCGTTGAATCAAATCATTTGCGAAACCGTAGTTTTGGTTTCTCTTTGAACGATTTTATTGTAAAAGCGTTCAGTATGAACCTTAATATGGCTGGCACAACTGAAGCTCTTGCATACAATTATCCAACTATGACCATTATTGCTGATGACGGTGCTATAGGTTCCCATTATCAGTAATGAGCTTCCTTGCTTGGAACTCGGTAGAACACCGTGAGATTAACCTCAATTTTATGTGGATGAGGTAATGCGTTTGTCAATAAGTCTGATAATTGTACGCTATAAGCATGTTTTTATTGGCCCTGCGTGCTTGCGTGAGCACAGCCATAAACTTGGCCAAATCCATATTATTGCTTGAGGAGGGCAAGTGAAGGGCTTTTTATAACGCAGTTAATGTTGCTCTCAAGCGAGTGAGGGCACCATGTCTGAGATTATTTTGGGGCCTGGTTGATTTAAGACTATCGCAAAATTCTTTGTCCCTCTTGTCATTCAGATCTGTTCAATAATTTGAGTCCATTGTAAAATCCTACATCACGTAGGGATTTTATGAAGTGAGTGTTTGGTCAGGTTCAGATTTCTGAATTAACGCAAAATATGAAATTATTTTTCATTTTACTGCTGATGTGAAGTTTTTGGTGTAGCTTAAGTTGAGATCCTGCTAAACTTCTAATCAATGTAAACAAGGAATCCTCAGTCTAGTAAAAACTGTAACTCAAACTCAGTCCTGTAAAAACTATTTATGGCTAAACTTCAGTGAGCAAGGTGAATGAAGACGTGCAATTTATGACTTTCAGATGCGTTCAATTAACTGGCAGGGGAGTCCATATATTGGGCACAGTTACAGTAATAATTAAGCTGAAGTTACAGGTGATACCAAACTTGCAGCAATAAGTTAAGCCGCAGTTACAGGTGAGACCAAACTTACAGCAATAATTAAGCTGAAGTTACAGGTGAGACCAAACTTGCAGCAATAATTAAGCTGAAGTTACAGGTGAGACCAAACTTGCAGCAATAATTAAGTTGAAGTTACAGGTGAGACCAAACTTGCAGCAATAAGTTAAGCTGAAGTTACAGGTGAGACCAAACTTACAGCAATAATTAAGCTGAAGTTACAGGTGAGACCAAACTTGCAGCAATAAGTTAAGCCGCAGTTACAAATGATATCAAACTTACAGCATTAAGTTAAGTTGCAGTTACAGGCTTTATTAAAGTTGCTGCAATAAATTTAACTGAAGTTACAGGCTGTATTAAAGTTGCTGCAATAAATTTAACTGAAGTTACAGGCTGTATTAAAGTTTCTGCTATAAATTTAACTGAAGTTACAGGCTGTATTAAAGTTGCTGCAATAAATTTAACTGAAGTTACAGGCTGTATTAAAGTTGCTGCAATAAATTTAACTGAAGTTACATGGATGCCAAAGTTGCAACAGTACAAAAATTCCGTCAGATTTTCGCTCGAGTCGCAAGCCATACTCGAGTTACTCCTGAGTTGCGCAGGTGCCGGAGTTTGGTCAAAACAACGGTGATATTTGAATAGAGCAAATGTTTGTCATCTCTAAAACTGACAGAAAAAAGAAATAAATTTTATCAATCTCGGTAACATGACCGACACCGTTCTACTTTAATGAGGTTGTGCTAAGGCGGCAGCTGGATAATTAACATTCAACATTCAGTGGAAGTTGTGAGCTAAATGCAAATCAGTGAACGAGTGACTTCCTACCTCAGCGATTTCTGCAGCTCTGATTTTAGCTCTGACTGCATGCAAGGACATGGAGAGGAGCTGACGTGGTTTTCTAAGTATTCAAGGGCTTCTGGTAGCATGTACCTCAATATTGCTTTCTCCGTTACATTAACATTACTTCTAAAATAATTAGTTTAAGTTAATTAAGGCGATAATCACATTAGTGGGTCGTTCCTTATAACATTTAGCATATAAGGGGTAAATGCACTCCTGGGGCACAGTGACACTGAACTCAAATAGCTGTACGTGTCACCATGCAGCGTTGTAAGGCTCAAGTTAGCATCTTTTGACTGAGATAAGCTCATGGGTCATTGCTCTCACATGACTGTGAGGTGATATGACTTAGATGAAGCATCTTACTATGGTTTTATCTTGCATCTGCAGCCTCAACTTAGTTTTTTTGTAACTCATTCACGTTCACTCAGTAGCTTCTAGAGCTACGCTTCAATGCATAGCCTTCAGTATTCTTGCATTTGTCAAAGTGCTTGCTAATAATGTTAGTTTGTGTACTTTCTAGTGTTGATGCAACCCGAAGAACCCTCTTCTCGCGTTGTCAGTCAGTCGTTTCGTTCTAAACGTTTTTTCATTTGTTCCAGGAATTTTTGGTTAAATATGGTTCGATTTATTTGCCTGACGATGACGTTATACGTGACTACTTATATTATAATCTCATATATTTAATATCGACATGATTATCTATTAACTACATCATCCCAAGTACTATGTAGACGGTTAAATTTTAATTTTTTAAGCCTAAGTAACACCTGCAAAAATTCCTTGTTGAAATGTTCCAACGGTTCTCACTGTTTGTACAGATTGTACGCAAATTTGTCGGTGATGTTGAATGTACTGTGATGACGCCGAAAGCATGTAATTTGGTGCTTATTTATTATTTTTTGCAGCATGAATCGAATTAAGAGTAATATGAATCTGTGAAAATTTTGTGCAACTACATATATTCAATATTGAAGTATTCTTGCATTTTGTGCGGGAGACATTCCAAGCGATATCGAATTTCTATTGACTTGATTGGCTTTGTCTCGTGAGAGGCATTTCCTCTTTGTTATTGATGCTAGATATCGTATTGCTTTATTTACTTATTTTCAGGAATGTCTGAGCGATGAATGACAAGATTCCGAGAATTGTTGCAAAATTCTTAGACTTACGATGGACGTACAAGCTTCCAAAGAATTAAATCAATTTTATTCTAATATATCACAAAGTACGGTATCAATTCACTGTACATGGAACTGATTATTCAATTCTGAACGCTAGTATCTTAAGACTAGTGATGATGCTATTATAAATTTTTTTTAATAATAGCGCAGGTTTTTACCTTGGAAACTAGTCCCCAAATTGAAAGTACGCTAAAACTAACACAAAAAAAGCAGATCAATCGTAGATTAGTTGATAGAGCGTGTCTGTTACTGCTTGAGGGAATTTGTGGTGTTTTCTTAGCATTCTAATGTTGTAAGTGATAGTTTTATTTTTTTGAATGGATCTGTGTTGATTAAGAATCTTTTGTAAAAACATACGTGTCCTGTACGTATGATTCTTTTCTGTTCTAAATCTTATTTGTGCGCCTACCACTGCATATATCCTTTTTGCAGCCTGAGTATTATTTTTATGTATATTGTGTACATGCATAAAATGCATGCATCGTATTACGTTCCCTTGTATTCATGGGTTTATGTTCATGTTAAAATCTGTGAAGAGAGTGACAATTGTGCTAAAGTATGTACAGGTGGTGGACAAAATAATGGAAACACCTAATATTTTACCATCATAATCTTAGAACATAATTTAAACAATCAAAACTT
>VCRD01001086.1:38343-52301 GCA_006783055.1 Trinorchestia longiramus
ACACGTGGCGTACGTGTGTCATGCTTACTAGTCGTACCTGGTAACAAGATCGCTATGTACGCCTCCTGAACATGTCACGCTGATCTGTCTCAGATGGAGGTGGATTGGCAAGAATTTTAAGCAACTGAAACGTTTTACTTTCTTGATTAACTTTGGTCCAGGCATGTCAAACTCAGTTTGGCTCTGGGGCCGGATCCAGACTTTCTGTTCTCAGGTGGGCCGGATTAGTAAAAGAATGTCAACTCCAACTATTTAGCTTTGTTTTTCAGTACTATGCTTTATCATTCAGCATATAGACGGGCCGGATTAAATCATCCAACGGGCCGGGTCCGGCCCGCGGGCCGTATGTTTGACATGCTTGCTTTAGTCCCAGTTCATTTAGTAACCTGAGGTGAATTCTTCAGTTTCAGTTAATATTTTTTGTTATTATGATAACTAAAATTTCGACTTACAATGAAAATCTGAAAGAGTCAGTATCAGCTGCCGTAGTGGTGGTGACACATAATAGGGTGTTTTTGTTAGCATATGCGAATATTCAAACTTGTCCCTGATTTAATTGTAGAAGTATTACCATGTTTACAGAATGTTTGTCATATTGCTCCTCAAACTACTTACTAAATAGTTTCTCTAATTTCAGAACTCTACCATCGCAGGCGAATGAAGAATGGATGCTTCTAATTGCGAGCTAAGGTAATAATTACTCTATATTGTTGGAACACTTCAATTGTAAAAATTATCCATAAAAAATTAACTACCACCACAACACAGCACATGATCTAATTTTAAGTTTCAAGATATCCGAGGTTGGTGTACACCAACGGGCACGTACAAGGGTGGAATCTTAGCAACTCGTCCCTGTGTGGTGTGAACACACTCATTCTCTTTTTGCCTTGTCAAGATGGGCCTTTTTACATTTTTTTACCTTGTAAGATGGGCCTTTTTGCCTCTTTTTACCTTGCAAGATGGGCCTTTTGCTTCTTTTTACCTTGTAAGATGGGCCTTTTGCTTCTTTTTACATTGTAAGATAGATCTTTTGCGTCATTTTATCGTGTAATAGGAGTGTTTTGCATTGTGAAATAGGGTGTTGGCTTCTTTTTGTTTCCTAAAATGGGCCTTCCGTCTCTTTTATGTTGTAAGAGGGGCCTTTTGCCTTGTGAAATGGGGCGTTTGCCTCTTTTTGCCCTGTTAGATAAGATGGGCGGTCTGGAATGGGGATGCCACTATCAGCATGTGAAAAACAAACTAAAGTTTGCATAGAGTTGTCCGTTCCTGCTCTCTCAATTTCAGGAATTGTCCTTGTCTCAGCAGATGGCTCTCCTGGACTGTGTAATTGCATTCACTGTGTCCGAGGTTATTTTCTTCCAGTTTTATGGAAGCCAATCGAAGAAAATTCCTTTTATTGCTTCCTTTGATTTAAGAAATGACTGCTAAGATCACCTCTGAAAGCACATCGTCTTGCCATTCAATGAGGCTTAGTTACAAGTGAGGAGGTATAATTGTAAGCGAGCTCCCTGGATTCTGAACTAATTAAACGGTCTGGTCCTTAATTATTTTATTAATTAAAGAGTATCTTCAAACCCAAATAAATTTTTCAATATTTTTCTTAAATATTTTTTCTAAAATCATTGTGTAGAGGAGAAAAAGGGGGCCATTGTTACCTACTGTAAAATCATTCTCGTTACATCATTTGAAAAATATGAAATGGTTTCCGCACGAAAGTTACGAAGATGCTGATTTAAACATTATTTTATCAACTTAGCAGCCTTTGCTTTCACATGTGTTTGAAAGACCTGACTTTGTGACACCTGCCTGTCACAATAACTTAAATTTAGTGTCCGGACTCTACTTGAATGTAGGGACCACCTTACAGATCTCAGTTTTACACTAGCTAGCGAGTGTTGCTGTGCTGTTTGTTTTTCTCTTCCTTTCTCAAGACATATAAGAACTTTCATTCTTGTGCGGTGGGTCAATTTATCTTGTGAACGTTGCTCATCATTCTACCCTCTATATTTATCTGGGTGTAATCGTTAGCAAGGGATCCCTAAGCTCCGCCCTTAGAGCGTCCAAACTTGCTAGCTCCTCCTACCTTCTGGCCGCTCTTCTCGGCCGTCACACCGCGCCTCTAAAGAAACACGCACGAAGTTTCTACCAATTTTTTCGTGTTTGTTAACACAGTTTGCCCGAAATTTTGCACAAATCATCGCACCGTGAGCGAGCCAATCATATCGCGGCACAAAGTTATCGTTGTGGGCGATGGCAGTTAATGTTTTTCCATGTGAATGGCAATTGTTGTGGAGGTCCCTTTTCCGACCTGCTTTGCCGACTGCTGGCGCTGTGATGCTGCAGCGCTCGATGGGGTGCCGGCGCCGCACATTTTACTGCTGTCCAAGTTAATGAGTGACGAGGCAAACGTGTATTTTTGAATGCTAATTCATTTTAATGTAACTGCATCCCATTACTGGAAGAGTTCGCTGCGTTTTTTAACTGACTTTAACCATGTAATCTCTGAAAGTGAAGATAATGTTTTTAGATTTTCGATAAACGTTCACTATACAGACTGTGAGTGATAAATATCCGTTTCCGTCGATTTTCCTCATTGATGATCATGTACATGGAAAGAAGTGGACTGGTATGTTTTAGAAATGGTAGTTCAAACGGAAGGTAAATCAGCTTCTTGACAAGGAAACAAATAGGCTTGAGCTCAAACTATTTGCTGGCATAGTGGACAATTGGTGACCATTGGTTTATACAAAAAAGTTCTGCTCATCAATAATGACTGACAGTCATTATACTAAGTCGAGCACCTTATGGTCTCTTTTAGGGAAACAGGGTTTTTGAGCTTATGCCTCTGATGGCCTGAATTTTTTGATAGGCTACATATCACACCAGGGACAGAATATTAGTCAATTTCATTTGAAAAATAATAGTAGAAAGTATTTATATGCTCGGTGATTATGAATTTATTAGGAGGAGGATCTGAGAATTGTTGGTTGTTATAAAGTCGTAACCTCTCACAAACTCTGGTGGAGGCTTTGTCTGACCGTTACCCTACTACTAAATTGAAGTCCGTGGTTCCCTCCCATGCTATGCGGGCTCCTTGTGACCTGCTCAATACTCCTAGGAAATTTACTCCTAGCTATCTAGAAATTAGACGCTCTGTAGCACAAGCCTGGCAGCTACAAATGGGATGACCGTCTCAAGCAATCGGTTGGAAGTTAGGAATATTTGCAGTTCTAAATTTAAGATTTTCCCTCGGACGTAGTCGTATTATGTCGAAAAATGGCCAATTTTTTCGCCGCAATTTTAAAAATTACTTTCAGTACTCTCATATAGCTTGAAAATTTCTGAAATTTTGACGAATGAGAAAGAAATTGATTTATGTAATTAATGAATAGACAATGATGACGAGAGCCGTCGTTCTGAGGAATTGAAAACATTACGGTCAGTAATTACGGGTGACTGTCTACACAGGCTGTAACACACAGTCACACGTGACTGTGAAGAGACATTATCACGGTATTCAGGACAGTTAACGTTCATTTTAATGTAAATCAAGAAAAAATTATTCATTGTAGCATGCAGATTTAATAATTCAGATTGGGAATAATTTTCCAAGCATAATTTACGACAGTTAGAGGTCGTTTGTGTTTTTCAATGTTTGTTGAACTTGCGCCCATGAGAAATGCAGAAGCTTCGTTAAAATATACAATAAAGGAGAAAATAAAAATTAATTAGAAAATCAAACAATCAGGGTAATTTGTTCCTTTAATTCGTTCTACGCAAGCATCTGAATCGCATTCATCAAATTTATTGATTTTAAGACACACCTTTAATCACCATCAAAATATTCGATTAAAAATATACCAACTTCGACTAGTGTGAGCCAATGATATGTCTGAACAAATGTAAAAGAATAAACCTGTATTTTGTTACTTATTTTGACATCACAACAGCTCTGCAGCCCCGGTCTATGCTTTCCCACTTAATGCTTCCCTTTACAATGAACATCGTCGGTCGTTGAACCGATTGTTTTATTGTGCCAGATTGTTTTATTGGCTCTTTTGGTTGTTATTTTTTGGTTAGGATATTTTTGTTGAATTATTGCCCCTACAAAAATTAAAGGCAGTTTCAGGCAGAGATATTTTAAGTTAATTGAATAATTTTCTTTCAAAATTTACTCAGCATTGTTTCCGTGAAGTTTAAATGTCATTTTATGAATCCTGCAGTGCAGTTAAACTGTATATTCAGAGAAAATACCCGAGATAGAGCGATTGTCTATTATGGTGCCCGTAAACCGGTTCAAGACTCAGTGATAAGCATCGGTACTTGGTTTGAAGTCTTACTATAATGTCACTGCACAAAGCAGGAATGCTAGACTACTGGTCCTAGCGTTTGTTCTGCGTTCGCACAAAGCAGCTGCCATGATGCAAGGCTTTTCATAAATACAAAGCTTAAACAAAAAGGAATTTTGTTAGGGTTGTCGTCTGATAACATCTGAATGTCTGAAATTAACTGTGAGTGTTTAATTCTGTGACTCGCATGGTGCAACGGTATACAAAAATAATCACATGCCTTTCTTCGAACAGCTAAGTTTTGTTTCCGTATAACAAAAAGTTATTTGTACTCTGACTACTATATATTACGATCTTAAATTTCAATGATCGTGACAAATTTTCCATGGCAAGGTATTTTTACAATGCCTCCCAACATTCTATTCTTAATGATGTGTGAAGTTATGTTTGCAACATACCAATTGTTTGTAAGGGTGGACACGATTTACACGAATGTTAATGGACAATTGCAACTCCCGGTCCCCGTCGTGCTCTGGGATCGTCTCAAGGTCTGTAAGAAGTCCAAAATTTTCACAGTTCATTCCTGCACCTGTATTTGAGATACCCAGATTGGTCAGTTTGGTATCAATTTGAGAGACGACGGGGGCCAGATCTGATTCTGTCACCTAGTGTTCAGTGGAGTTTTTATCACGTGCTAAATGAGAAAAACAGCAAAATTTCTTCTGCCAAAAGGGAAAGAATTATTTTTAACTCAAATGGCTTCATAGTGAACAGTTTTGCGTGGCCTGAATTCAGCAGCGTGCTCACTGGGGCCTTTTTTATGCGCTCTGCTCTCTTGCACAACGCAGCCAAGTTTAAAATAAGCTACATATTGTTTGTGGAGCGCATGAATGAGTCACTCATTAATGCGTGGAGTTAATTTTCTGCGAGAGAAACTTGTTTAAAAGAAGACTCCAAATTATGGACCATACTGAGAGTAATCCTAGAATCACGATCGTCGTACATATACTTTACGGTGTGTTGAGTGAAAGCTTGGCTTGTGATGCAGTGAAGTAGCGCCAGTGTTCATGCAGTAAGACGACTGTGTTACCAACTATTTATTAATTTCAAAAAATCAGAAAATTGTGGATTTTTTCTGTGTAAATATGACACTATGTTTTTCGAACTTCGTTGTAGTAGGGCGACTCGTATGTCCAAAAATGCATATTTTCATATATTTCGTTTTTTGGTTTGTGATGAATATGTTAGAGAATGGGACTGTAATTTGAGCATGATTTTAAAAGGATTTATTTTAAATACTTATTTTAAGTTCACTGAACAGTAAAAATGAAGCTCAGGCCCAAATATTGCGTTCTTGAACAGCATCAAAAGAACACCATTTTCATCGCTTTGTTATTGCCTTGACTGATAAGATTATCTCAAATATTCGTTCATCCGACAATAATGTCTACCCTTAAGTAAAGACATTGATTCCTATTATGTACAAGAAAATGAAATAAATGAAAACAGGAAGCTATGAATTTTGAGTTTATGCAAATTAGCTCTGGAATTGTGGTTATGAATAAATTGAAATAAACTTTTTAGTGATTAGCGTCCTTATTTATTGAATATCGAACAATGAAGACGTGTAGTAGCTGTCAACATCGAACTTTGAATAACGCACAAAATCGTGGGTCACTGTGTGCATGCGTGTTGCAAATTGTAACACAGATGCAACTAGCACACTTGTAGTGCGGCAGCCCTACAGGTGAAGGTAACTGTTGCTCAGCTGTATTAAAAAATTCTTCAAGTATTTCTAATGATATTAGATTACTTGAGAAAATAAGTTAAATGTTCATAATGAACGGTTTTGTGATCGGCGTAATTACAACGTTCGAGAATTTACGTGTCTGTTAGATGCGGTGGGAGTTAGTGCAACAACATACGGCGCTGTTGTGCGCGATGTGGTGCAGAGCAGCCAATAAGAAAATAACTGATATCACAAAAAAAAACTAATCCTGAGTTGAATCACATTGCCACTGAAATTAAATGACAAGATTGCGTTCTGGTCTGTACAGATTTCATTACGGAAAACCTGTCAAAATGTGAGTCTTCGTTTAATTTTTTTGTTACCTGGTCCGAGGTTTCGTTAGTAGGTCTACTGAACTTTCACTTTGGAATGGAGTACGATCATGTATTAAGCTTGGAAATGCACTTTTTCAGTTTATTAACTTGAGATATTGCGTAAGTAATATACGTTAGTTGAACGTGTTGAGTGTAATAACATGTCCGTTATTACCTCAGCGTTACTTATAACATGGATTTATTGTGTTTGAAATTCGTTTTTAATTTGATTTAGCGTATATTACTGATTCATTTGATGCTCGTGAGTGTTTGTATTGAAAATTATTCATTATTGAAGTGTGCTTAAGGTGCTAATAAATGAAAATTTACTAGGGCTTTCTATATCTAATGACAATTTATAATTCATTGTTAATGAGCTATTTTTCTGCTCAACAAGTAGTAGTGGTACGTTTGCGTACGTACATGTTTTGCCGATTACTCCCTAATTGTTCTGGTTCTAGAACAGACAAGAAATGGGCTGAAAACTTCTGTAATTATTTCTCATAGGAAACAGGTAAGATTTATGTGTGACTCTCAGCGCTTAGTGAAAGTTTTGAGTTAGTTGTGCCTGTCCTTATTGCTTGAGCTGAGGAACTCTGTGCTCCTGTATTCCGAGCTATCCATCAACTTGTCCGTTCATATTAAACACTGTGCTTACAGATAACTGTAATAATGATTAAATTAAATCGATCATCAGCAAGCCATACCATACGGTCAACCAGTAATTAGAAATTACAATTTCAATTTAATAACAATCATAACTTTATGTTTTAAGTTTTCGCTCTCATAATTTTCCTTTTTCGGTCTTTCTCGGATGTTAAACATCCAATTCAGTTAAATGTAATGATGTTAAATCTAATCTGTACCTAAAGAAAATATTTTGCTTATCACCTAAAATGCGTATAATACCTACCACGTCAGAATTTATATGTATCACCAATGATTACCTCTTAAGTCATCATTGAAAAAGCGAAGTTTCATTTGTTCCCCCATGTATATTTAACGTTCATTGCATGATGTGAATGTTTACGTATACCCGTAGGTACTGCTGTTCTATCATCTACATATGATACTACGCATAGAATACCTACCACTTAAGGATTTTATGATGAGGCATTTTTAAAAACCAATGCTGTTACATTTATTACGTACCAACTTTATTGGAAATATACGTTTTTGTTTTGTTGTTTTGTTTTGTGTTTCTGTATGAGTCGGTCACGATGGTTATCATGCAGCTTCACCTTCTCAATTTTTACTCGGTATTTTTTGGTGTAATCTCGTATTGCTTAGGCATCCATCGATAGGAAGGTTGGCTTCAATGAAGTTTTACTGTGTTGTAGGTATACACATGGAATCAATATTTTCTATTTTTCAGATATACGTATATGTATTGGCTGGCAATATTGGAACACAGCTACTGTTAGGTGGTGACGATAATAAAACGATGTAAAGTGCATTTTTAACGACCTCAGTGATGATATTAGTGAAATTTGCATTAGATGGCGGATTAAACATTGATTCAGTATTGAGGTTAGCGACATTGCGTGTAAAAATGTGTTACATCTGCTTCCATAAACTGTGTTGTCTAAACAATGAATGTACAAGGGATGGATTTTGGTAAATGTCTTAATTTTTTGAGCTGACTTCTCTGTGTATAGCTGAATGTGGGGAAATATTTGACAGGAAGCGGTGGCAAATTCACGTTAATTAAAAGAAATATTTATCATCACTCAAGTGAAATGTATTTTCGCTTTGAGATAAAATTAAAGCTCTAGATGGCAGGTTTCTGTGAAGAAGAACTGACTATTTATAACTGAAAACAAATTGTACATATATGAATGCTAAGTTGCACCATGACCTTGCGATAATGTGAATTACGCATTCAGTATGTTGAATCTCAAATGCTGCAGTGAATAAATAAATGATAAGAACGTTTAATAGTGTTCGAGAACTAAAAATAAACTTTCATGAACGGATAAATTCGAGAATGCGAACGACTGTAACATGCGAAGTACTTGTTACTGCATTTTTTGAGGTTAATAAAGCTCGTTTCTTCACAAGTGTGAGTGTAAGTAATTTATCTACACGTCGCACACAGGTGGCTCTTAGCTTGGTGGTGTATGTGCCGCATCAGATGGTTCATGTTAGCCTTTTGGAGAATCCATGGTGCGGGTTGCCACCTTCCCAAACATGGTAGCTCTTGCTAGCTTGATTCTGTAGTGCGATTGGTCTTACGCGTGTACCTATTTAACTGATAAAAGAACGTATGTTGTGTGTCATTCCCGCGTAATCTCTGACTTAAATTGAGGAGTCTTGAACGACAACATTCACTGTTGTCATTCACCAACGACGTGAAAGAATGAATGCGTCGTGCAGCTTACATGATCGTCGAACTTTTTTAGTGTGAGAATTTACAATTTCTAATGAATTAATGCAGAGAGAAGAATTTATTCAAGTATTCTAATAATTTTTAGAACTTGTGCATTACTTGAAATCTGTCTCTCCTACATTCCGTACTATTGACAGATCTAAGTTTTTCCCTTCATATGTTCAATAATATTTGAATGTGCGTTACTGGTTTTTGTTTTTTCTGTTAGAGTATGAATACTGAATGTACAACTGTGCATTTATTAAGTTCTGAAGTTCGTCAGTGTATTCTTGGATGTATTCTTCGATGTATTTTTCTGTTGCTGTTCTGACGAGTTTGAAATTAGATTTATCTTCCCCTGATCTTCCCTCACGTCCCTTGCATTATAGCATTATAAGTCTGTGTACAACTGAAGCATTTGTAGCAACCAAACCATTTGGCCTCTCATTCAAGTTTCATCAAAAAAATATTAGAACAAATCTTCCGAGCCGTCAATGGTGTTAAATTTCCATCTCAAGTATCTTGAACTGTGTCGCAGAATTAAGAAAGCCTCCACACTCTCCTTGTTCTTGCAGTTTCATGAATCATCAAGTAAATTCGAAAATTTATGTACAGTGAATTTTGGTCTGGTAAAATATATTATTATGTTTGCTTATAAGATAACCGTAGTAGCTTTCAAAATAGTCTCTTTAGTTGATTAGGGTGTCACGGAATGACAGGGCGATGTTTTCACTTGCGTGTTCGTCTGTATAGTCGTTGTAGGTGATGGAGTTGAAACTTTAGTTCACCTAGCCTGCACTGAGCAGTAGTTCACCTAGCCTGCACTGAGCAGTAGTTCACCTAGCCTGCACTGAGCAGTAGTTCAGCTGGCCTGCACTGAGCAGTAGTTCACCTAGCCTGCACTGAGCAGTAGTTCACCCGGCCTGCACTGAGCAGTAGTTCACCCGGCCTGCACTGAGCAGTAGTTCACCTAGCCTGCACTGTCCTGTACACTAGGGCGTAAAGTAGGACAGGCTGTGCGCTCATCTGCATGCACAGGAAGGCCTAATAAAGCCCTTCCTTAGATAAAGGGAAGCAGCTTTGCCTCGGTAGCGAGCAAAGGCGTCACATGTCAGCCGTGCTGAGAGGGCAGATAAAATCAAGAAAAGAAAGTTAAACATTTTTGCAATTCAAGTGAGACTAGAAATCGGTACGTGAATATGTGATAGTAAAAACAGATTCAATGCGAGTGTCTGTAGATCTTGATACCTTACCGTGTAAAGCAATAGTATGCAGAACATATGTTACGTATGTAATATGTTTGGAGAACGCTGTTCATCTTGAACGCCGGAAAACCATTATTGTTATTCTTAATTTTATGATGTAGATCATACTGTTCAAATGAACGAGGCTACCTATACGACGGTGGTTGTAAAACGGTCTGCATATCTGTATATTGTGTCTAGATTGAATTGTGTTATCGATAATATTAGCCATAGCGTGGCCAGATATTGAACGAGTTAACTGATATGACTGAATAAATTAATTCAATAAATCACGAAGATACGGTAGCTTCTGTACTTCACAGATAGGTTAGTTTTTTCAATTAAATGTAGAACTCTCTATTATTTCTCGTGGAACAATGGAGAGGAAAATGCAATTCAGGATAAAAAATAATTTCATTTGATTTCACGGTAGTTTTTTCGCCGTAGTTTGTGACAACCAGCGACGGTAAGTTTAGAGATTTATCTCTGTACGCAAAGATAAAAATTTCACTTCATCGCATCAAGTCTTTCAATTTGTTTCACTTGCAATAGAAAGATTGGTTGCTCTTGAAAGCCAGCTTGAAGTTAAACAAAAATGATCTCGTGTTTAGCATCCAAGGAATGTGTTGGGAGTTTGTAACATTCATCGTTAAGAACTAACGAAGAATTTTCTGCCTGGATGGTAGCGCACGTTGTAGGATGCCTAGTGAAGCGCATGATGATGATGATGATGATGATGTTGGTGAACAGTGCTGCTTGACCCCAGCAATCTGGCTACAATTATTTTGCTGTTATACTTCACTAGAAATTGTGTGGAAATGACGTAAGTGTACAGTTATTAAGTGGCAAGAATGTTAATACACTTGGAAGTAGGGAAATTAATTTTATGTACTTCCTGAACAAAATTGACCGATTGTTCCTCATATTTGTTCATACAGGTCAGGTGGGTTGGTACACTAGTCGTGTACGCCTTAATTCCTCGCAATTGTAGCTCGATTTTGCTTGTCAATGATCTTGGTCATGAGAAATGTGTGTTCTGATCACCTTCATATATTTCAGTAACATCTGCTTTGTTTTCGGATTTGAGTTCGTTTTGGGAATTTAAAAATGTATAATTTGATGTATTTACAGTTCTTAATTTAGTATTGGTATCGAATGCTTATATTAATTTAGTTTGTGTAAATGATATGATGCGGACCTTTTTGTGGAAGACAGGAGCTGTTCAAAAATGTTGGAGACTTCATCTGTTTAATAGTAAATACATCAAATGAGTAGATTTTTTCATGTTGGGAATTTTACATCGCTATTGTGTACTGCACGTAAAATGCATTTAGCGTTAATTTTAGTTTTTCATTTGTGCTCTTTTCTAGGCTTATTACTCCACTTTGGAATGACTGCTCTACCATAGAATATTTTTTAAATTCAGTTACTGCGGTCATGTTGAATCCCAGCATTCGGTCGAAATGAGCCGAAAGCATGATTAGACAGAAATATATCCGTATTCACTACGATAGATTGTGTGTGAACATAATAAATACAAAATAGAACGAAGCGTTCATCATTGTTATGGGGAGTTGCTACTTATTAATCTGAGGCTTGCAACACATGCAGAGCGTTGATTGTACGTACACAGTCTTCTGGCACCGAATGGCGATGCCAGCCAAGCGAAAAAATAGGAAGACAAGGGGAAGCAGGGGATGCTGCTTCCCCAGGGGATGCTGTATCACCAGCTTGGTCGACTGGTGAGCGAATCTGCTTGCTGGTAGTGTCTGCGCTCGTCAGTGTAGCAGTGGAAAATAATGACACTTCCGTGGTAAGCCTTGCTGCTCATAATAGAGATAGCTACACTTGTTGCACGAGACTATCGTGGGTTTAGTTTTGTAGTTAAGCTTGTTCACTTCTCTTACCCTCTTGCAATGAAAGCCGGTGTACCGTGCAACCGACTTGCCATTTCTGTACGTTTTTGCTCTCGCATTACCTTTTTGTCTCACTGAGATGCTTGCACTTCCTTGTGGTCAGTGTGGATAACGAAAACTGAAATATTGCTCCCTTGAAGTCTACTCCTACCTTGATCTCCACCCAGTTTTTCAGTGATGGTCACCTTCCCTAATCCAGAAACGGTGGTGAAACCATAAATACAATAGCAGTCATTTTCAACGAGAAAGTGCTTTCAAAATCTTGTCACACATCTCATTAACGTTAATTAGTTGAACTAAGTGACTTCGAACTTTCAAACGAGTGCAAGCCACAAAGATTAATTCATCATTCGTTGTCAAAATGAACAGGTTTATGATAGAAGTTTGACCTAGGATTTCCCTTCCACGGCTCAGTGACTCAAAAACGAGACTGACGAGCTTTCGCAAGTTGAAATGATTAAGTTGTTTTCTCCTACCTGTATGTTGTTCTCAGTGATTCGCTCCACTGGTCATTGACGTCTTTGCTATATCTTAGCGGACACCATATTTTCTTTGTTGGGGGAACTTGTTTATCTTTGAATCATGAGTTCAGTACTTGTTGTGTCGGTCCTATTGTTCTTTATAATTCATTGTTGAGGAGAGTTTGTTCGAATGAAAAGCAACATTATCAGAACATGAAACTTGTGCAAATAATGTCTTACTTGCTTAAACACTACGCCCTGGTTTTAACTACCGAACTAGAAGAAGAATAAAAATGACATGTTATACAATATCCCATGTTATATATAACATGTTAGATAATATGTTATAAAATGACGTGTTATATAATGTACAATAAAAATGTGATTAAAGTCTTCTCTTCTAAGCATTTGAAATGACATGCAAGGCTAATAGAAAGTAGCTCAATCACGCCTATGCATGTTGAATGCATTAAACTTCGAATACAATACTCAGGTCGTCAAAAAAAGTACAAGGCTTACACTCAATTACTGCATTACTAGAACACGTTTTACTTGAAGTGTACGACTTCCTTAGTGCAGTACACACTTTCCCTGTTCTTTATTACACTGAGACATGCGTCTTCTGTGTTTCATAGTCGTTCTGAAGCCACCGTTGGCTAATGGGTAAGAAGGCGAAAATAGTTTCACTGCCAATTCCTTTTTCTTTAGTGTCATTCGCGATACAAAACATTACGTGGGTGTTAATTGTAGTTTTTATGAAAATTCATTATGCAGTATTTTTATGCCTAGTGACTAGCTGCGAATAGCATAAATTCCTTGCTTTATGAGTTATAAGATCTCAAAAATATCAAGTTTGTGAAGGATTTCAGACATATGGTGGGGGAGAATATAAATTAAGTGCGAAGTGCGTCGTTAGTGATAAACATTGTTACTTCAATATTTTGCTTAATGAATTGTTAAAATGAAGTTACCGGCGCTTGGTGTAGATTGAGATGCGGGACAAGTACTTGTGACGACATAGCATACCGACTTTCTTAAAGCTCGATTAAATTATCGGTTATCGGTTAAAAGAGAATTGAATAGATCTCTAAATTGGTTACTGACTTTATTTCAGCTACTATATAACTACGTTGGCTTTTAAATTGTTGTAGTTACCATTTATTATTTCCAAACAAGCATTATTTCCTGGCGCATAATTTTCGCAATATTCTGTACTTCCGTTGTTCTTAGATCAAACGGTATTTCGTGCACAGCAATCGTACGATGGACGTTGTTCTCAAGCCAAACAATAATCACTGTATACGAGTCGTATGATTTACGTCCAACAAACGTTGAAAACAACGGTACTGTACGTTCCTGCAGCCCCAGTTCAGCCTGCGCGTTCGATTGTACGCGCACAGCCGGCAATGTGTGTCGTGTTGTCACACCGACAAACCTCCGACCTATTTTAGGCTTGAGCAACAACGACTTCCCCTTGTTTCAGCATCCTTCGGCCCTCCTCCTCTCCTGCCTGTGTTTGTCCCTCCTCCTCTCCTGCTTGTGTTTGTCCCTCCTCTCCTGCCTGTGTTTGTCCC
>VCRD01001086.1:61503-101931 GCA_006783055.1 Trinorchestia longiramus
CGGTTATTACGTGTTGTGTTACTATCGTTGGCGGTTATTATGTAAGTTGTTACTATCGTTGGTGGTTATTACGTGTGTTGTTACTATCGTTGGCGGTTATTACGTGTTGTGTTACTATCGTTGGCGGTTATTATATAAGTTGTTACTATCGTTGGCGGTTATTACGGGTGTTACTATCGTCGGTGATTATTTCATGTGTTACTATCGTTGGTGGTTATTACGCTTGTTGTAACTATCGCTGGCGGTTGTCAATCTCTTTTTCGTTATTTGATATTTACGACAAATCCTGCTATGACTTGGTGGTACTGAATGTATTTATTCATTGATTGTTCATGATTATTTATTTCCGCCTCATCTTGTTATAAATTTTGACACTCACTTTGTAGTTCAAACTCGTTAACGTACAACTCAGAATCGTTGCATTTCTGGGTTATGAAATTCCGATGTTTATACTTCTTGTGTCCGAGGCGGTGAATGGAACACGGGAACTTTGGAAAGACTTTTTGTTAATATGGGGAATTGTATTAAGGACAAGGAAGCTTGTTTTAGTTCATCAAAATATCAATCAATGAACAATTCTTCTTTTGTAGACGAACAGTATATTTCTTTCATTCTGAATTCTATAATGAGTTATTCAAAAATTAACAAAGAGGTGAAAACGTCACAAAATTTTTTGTTAGATTGACATTTGGTTTCCAGTTGAATTACGTTGGAAGCATGAACGGAATTTTATAAATTTTCTTATTGTTTCTCTGTGATATTTTAGCCTGGTTTTTGAGAGTTTATGAGTGACTAACGCAGGGTTCTCGGAATGAAGCGCGAAAAATGCTTTGTCGCTTTTTGTTGGTATTGATGTTTTTTGGCTTGTAAAAAATAATTAGATTGAAAATAATTTCATTCTAAAACTTGTTGAACTGTTTAATCTGGATAAGGAAACGAATATGAGTGGAAGATACAGGGAGAGCGTCGACTGACAGCTGGAGGGTCTGTGCAGGTGTCGTGTTCATAGCTCGCGTGCACGTCCTTGAACTTCAGTTTCATTATTCAGCTACTGCTGCGCCCGAGTCAATGATCTGCATCTACTGAACTCAGGGCACGCACCAGTGCGTCTTAAATTCAGCGCTTGTGAAACGCAGAGAAAGTGTGAAGATCCTTAACACGTGTAAAATTCTAAGCAACTGTATCCCGCTGCCGACATGGTTGACGCGGCTAGAAATACGACATGGGACTTGGGTAAACAACCGAATAAATGAAGGGTGGAAAGCACTAGTGGACTACTTGCATTTTTTCCCATGGTAAATATAATATATTTTCCACGGGAAAAAATGCAAGTAGTCCACTCCCGTGCTGTCGCTAACACAGCGCAGACAGAGGCGATTACGATCCAGTAGTTTGCTATATGAAGGGTGGACAGCACTAGTGGACAACTTGCATTTTCTCCTGTGGGAAAAAATGCAAGTAGTCCACTAGTGCTTTCCACCCTTCAATTATCGAAGTAATTATCCGACCCAAGAATGGGCCAGAAGGTTCGTTCCTATAGCCTCATTCTATTCTATTCGATTCTAAAACTGTGAATACCTGTAAACCTCAAGAGCACGTGTGATTACGGGGGAAAATCAGAACACTTTTGAAACTCAAAGCATGTGTGAATTTCTAAAGAACTCTAAACACGTGTAAATACGTTCCAAAGTCAATGCTCATGTCTTGAGACACTATACGCATNTGATCTGCATCTACTGAACTCAGGGCACGCACCAGTGCGTCTTAAATTCAGCGCTTGTGAAACGCAGAGAAAGTGTGAAGATCCTGTACACGTGTAAAACTCTAAGCAACTGTAAAACTGTGAATACCTGTAAACCTCAAGAGCACGTGTGATTACGGGGGAAAATCAGAACACTTTTGAAACTCGAAGCATGTGTGAATTTCTAAAGAACTCTAAACACGTGTAAATACGTTCCAAAGTCAATGCTCATGTCTTGAGACACTATACGCATGTTAATAAGATGAGGACGCGTGCTCCATGTAGGCCTCAATGCCATGGGCGGTGTGCTACGTGCGACGTTTACGCATTAACGTCACAGGTAATGATATTCAGCAGGGTAATCTGCGTCACCCTGCACGGCACACGAGATTACTTATATGCCTGATTCTTTTATGGTAAATTGCGAAGAAAGTGGTGCTTGTAACATTCTGCACATAACAATGATATATTCTTTTTCCGATATATGTACTTGATTGATCTGAAATGTATATAATTATGTAATCGATGGAGTGCTGAAAATGTTTCTGTTTTGTCGTAAATTCAAGGTTACGTGATGATGAAGATATTGATGACCGTTAATGCATTTTATCATAGAATCTATTATGGTAGGTAACGTGAGCTTTATTGGGGTATATGCGCACTATTAACAGATATACATCCTATTTTCCGTGAGATTTTTGTATTTACAAATAAAGACAACTTTCTGATCGATTGACAATAATATCTTGAATGCGGTTTCTGTCGATTTTCACCAGTGTCTGGGTATAGGGATTTATTAAACGGGGCATTTTTTTTAAGGAGACTAAAACAGTCCTCAGCGAATACATCTTTTTGACAGACATCGATGGCATGAAAATGAGTGATACCGGAACCATCAAGCCGACAAGTTTTCGATATCTATACCAAACTCTTACTTGAGATTTTGACGGGTTCCGATATCATGCAAATGACTGCCATAGGCCGATTTTCGAACAGAAACCAATGCCTCGGCCCAGCCTTATTTGCGGCATTCTTCCTTCTATTTGATTTTTTTTTGTGTCTACGACTATGAATAATCCCGTGTTCCCTGAAGATGATCTGATTTCGTAATATTCACGTAGTCCTTGTTTAACATCGAGTGTTCATTTTTGTAGGTAGATGTTCGGCAGATTTTGACCTTAGTAGTTTTCTAGATATTTATGATCGGAAATGAACACATGTGCAACTGAGCAATCGTACTGATATGTACAGAGAGAGGCGCAGGTGTGTGTTATGTTGCACATGTTGACTGAGCTCTTTTTTAATCAGCTGTATTTCATGTCATAAAAGCTACATTTTTTGCACGTGTGTTGTGCATACCGTGTGTAACATAGAACCCATCGTAGTCATGAAACGTATGGATTCATGTAACCCACCGATTTATTGAATTCGTGAAGGTATCAAGTCTCTTGGCAAAAAATGACTATGTTTCGTCTTGAATTATTTTTCATTACCGATTAATGGTAATAGATGTATGTAAGTTCTGCTTCACAATTTTCGCTTACTTCGTGGAAAACTGTTGATCATGAAGTCCCGACTAAATACGGGCATCAATTATTGCTGGGTTATTGAGTAGGTATATTCTGCTGACCGCTGGTCTCGAGCTTCATTTGTTTTCTTTACAGGTCCTAGATCTGCAAAGACGTTAATTGATCTTGACGTTGCAGTTGCATTTGATTGTCAGAACAAACAAGTGTCATCTTCTAGTGCCATCAACTGAAGAAAACACTTCTCTAAAGTCTGCATGGCATCTGAATTCTTGCTCCAATCAGACACACGTCATCTTTTACGCCACTTTTTATTCCTATGAAGAGGCAAACGTGCTCAGTTAAGCATACTGACTTGTTAAGCATTTTCAAGTCTCCAAGTTGTGTTAATTACTTGGTTGTTTTTGGTACTCTTTCAGTTATTAAGCATGTGTGAACTGAAAATAATTGTTTATTAAACAGCGAATGCAGGAACAACGTAGAATTCAATAGAGTTGTATATTATTGCTTCAGGTATAGGATATAAAACTTGCTAATTCTTTGTTTACCTTTGATTTTACTGTGCATTGCTTTTTCAGTTTTTATTCTGCATATGAAACGGTAGATGGAATTAGAAATTATGATATGATTAAGAGCTGTTCATAATTCGTAGTGCAAATGCTGAACACTGGAGGCTTTCAATAAAATATTCTCGCTGTTTGACTGCGTATTACTGAAGGGAGACGTGACTACCAAGAGAATAACATTTAACTTTCAATTTAACTCACTAGACTTACCCCTCGTCAATCGACACCTAAATCAAAATAAAATATTGGAGTTTTTGGTATTCATTTTGGGCAAACAAAGTATTGGGTAATGGGTAAGCAAATTATTGAGTAATGAGTGAGCATATTTTTTTGAGGATCCCCTGTGTATTTTGTGCAACATAGCTTGTGATGACTTCTAGTAGCGGCGCAACTGATGTGGTTGTTCACTAGCTTTCCTGCAGGTAAACTCTACGGATCGCGCTTGCCAAGAACCGTTCAGTGGCGGTGCACAACATTTGTGTTGAACTAAACTAAACGAATGCTGAAAATGTGAGGAGTTTGGTCCTTATTTTTTACGTATGTAGATTTTTGTACTTTCTGGTTGTCAAAATTGTACTGCTGCATATTTTCCATGGATTTGTAATAACCTTTTTACAGTAGTCAAAATCGAAGTTCTCGAACTTTCGAATTCTAATTTTTTATTTATTTTCTGAAGAATTTTTTTTCAAACTTCTTGACTGCAAAATTTTCTTTGTTTGTTTGGTATTTATTATTATGGGGGGTGGGCTTTTATTTCTTATAATTTCGTAGCTCTGTAGAAACTCCCGTTACGATTCTTCAATTCGCAATTACTTCCATTTTCTTGACGCTCTCTGAATGATCAGACGTTACTTTATTTTATTTTTACGTATGTTGGCGTTTGTGTATTTTCCCAGCTGTAGTTTTCCGTGCGGAGCAGCATAGATCACCAATTATAATCGTTCAGTAGAAAGTTTATACATTAGTTTTGTTGTACTTTTGGACCCTATCGTTTGTATTCGCAGGTAACTTTCCTTCATCTGCGTTGTATGTGATACTGGAAGGGCACGACCTTCGCGTGACTTGCCTTTATTCTATTCTGACAAAAGTGCCATTGAGTTATTCGATCTTATACTTGGTAAATACACCGCAGTCGAAGCTCTATTGTTTATTAGAGGTCGCTCTGCAATGTGCCGGCACAAATCATTTTTCGTAGAAACGCGTTTGTGGCTCTGACTCGACACTTTTTACATAGCGTCACCATTTTGGGTGTACTGCTGCGACACATTGTGCCGGGACCGATTGTTCTGGCGATGACATGCACTCGCTCTGTCGACTACCTCAGCTAGGCGCTTTCTTCCTTACTTTGTTTCTATTGAAGCTTCACATTCAAAGATTAAGTGCAATGCAATTATGGCAGTCCAGAGTGTGTAGGTTGACGTACTGAAAATTCAAAATTTTGAAGTACTTGTGGTAAGTGTTATTTCAAGAACTCAGCTCTGCATTGTTTGACCCAAAGATCTAGGTGCGATGTTGCTGGATCGATTGGCTATAAAATCATGAATTTGATCCTGGTTAGGCTTCATGTGTATCAAAAGATGTTTGCAGAAGTTTGCATGCGATTACTTGCATGGAGTTGGTCTACAAATAATGCTGCCGTTAAAGAACAGTGTAATCTTACTGAATGACGACTCCTATCATTGAATGGAAGATTTCACGAGTGCATAATATGCAGTGCTGTACCGGCATTCTTTTGCTCTAAGAGCATCGCTGTTCTATTAATATCCTAAATACTGATTTCTAGTGTTTTTAATTTTTAATGTGGGCTATTTAACAAATCTGATTCGTATGTTCGCCGCAGACACGCTTGCAAATCTAAAACTCAAGCTGCGTCTACACGTTATTTACCATTCTAGGTATTCCTTTCAAAGCAGTGTACGTAATTCTGTACTGCACACAGCAAAGCAGTGTGCTCCAAACTGACACGTGTGTTTTGTCTCTGGACATACCCGTGCGAATACAATGATGAGTGCCAGTCATTATGCAGCTCTATGACCGTATCACAGCCAGGCGACCTCTGCGCTCGACGAACACCTGCTGGTAGTTCCATGCACGGAAGAGGAGAGGGCTTTTTATGCGAAGAATGTGCTGTAGCGTTGCGGAGTGCCAGGTGTTGTACGGACCTCCAGGACCAAGGGAACTGCTCCTTCATTGCATTTTCTTTTTCGGCTGCTCTTTTAATAATGCTCACGTAACGAAGCTCAGAGCATGAGGTAGGAGATGGCGTGCATTTGTGTTTGTGTTATTAGAATTGAGAGCCATGTGAGGGTTGAGTGTGACTCGTAGATATGTACGTTCAATCAAAATAGTACAGTAACAATGTTTCAACAAACAGACTATGTCTTCGTACGATCATTGGGAGATTTTGTGAGTTCTGTGTGATTTATAGTTGGCATCATATTTCTGGAACCAGTTAACCATGTGAAGAACTGAACTTTCCTTCTGATGAAAGCCGGCCTGAGTGTGTGGACTTCCCTCTCAAGTCATCCGGAGATACCCTTCAGCTTATAGAATAGAATAGAATAGAATGAGGCCATAGGAACGAACCTTTGGGCCCATTCTTGGGTCGAATAATTACTTCGATAATTATTCGGTTGATCACCCAAGTCCCATGCCGTATTTTTAGCCGCGTCAACCATGTCGGCAACAGGATTCGAACCCGGGTCTTTCCGCTCGCAAGCAGATTCGCTCACCAGTCGACCAAGCTGGTGGCTTTGGACTAACCACTAAATATGTACAGTTCTCAAACTCTGGTTTGAAAACTGTAGTATGCCTTTATGGATTTCCTGTTTCAGCTTAACTAAAATTTGCGATAGAAATTGTTCATTGTTGTGTACTGAAACTATCGAGTTATATATATACTGAGTTTGCTGTACTGTCAGTCTTGCTGCTTTACATCCACTTTTGGGGGATGAGATCCTGAACTGTTGTGAAAGTTGCATCTCTCTCCTTTCGCTTGTAGTATCTACTATTTGTGCTTTCAGTTTTACTGCCTTTGGTGCTTTGTAAATATGCAAGTGATCTTACTGCGTTACTCTTTTATGATGCAAGTAATCTTACTGCGTTAAGATGATCATTAATTAATTTCCTTTGTTATTTCTTAAGGATGAGGTACATTGCTTTATATTCCATAGTATAAAGTACATCGACTAATTCTTCCGTGCCAGTAAGAGGAAAACATGCCACTTGCATAGCTTGAAAATAGCTTATCTTTTCCCTGATCAATGTAAATATAACTGCTGCTTCATAAATATAATTATAATAATATAATTATTATATAATTATATAATATATATATATATATATATATATATATATATAATAATAATTCTAAATACTACAACTAGTGTGTAAGAGGATAAATGGGATCAAGTTAAACAGAATCACAGGGTCGAAAACTTGGTTTACCTCTTCAGTCTCCTTATCCAATAATGTATTGGACACTTCAAAATGCAAAAAAACTATTTCGAGTCTTGTTGTTCAACATATTGGATATATATTTATATATATATAAAAATTTTGACAAATTATTCAGATTTTGGATTTTTTTTTTTATTTCAAGTGCATGTGATTTGTTTATGAAAACGAATAAAGTTTTTCATTGAAAATCATTGTGTTTTAGGCTGTGACTCATGGGATTAACTAATTCACGAAGTGGTAGTGAAATAATTAGTTATTACGATTAAAAAATAATTAACGCTCTCCATTTTGTTTCAAGCTCGGTGTGTAATAAATTATGAAAAACTAAGGGAAGGAAAAATGAAACGCAAACATTGCTTATTACTCTAACGTAATGCTTTTTAAAGTTACAATTTAGGCACACATTGATTGCAAAAAAGCATTACAATAGAATCACAAAAATTATATGTGCTTGTACAATAATGATATTCATTGAAAATAAGAGGAACGTTAATGTTCATGTGAATTAGAGATGAACTACAAATAAAATGATAAGGTCGGACACGGTGAATGGTTCTGTTAACCCCACGAGTAGACACCTCATTGCTGGCAGTGAGACCCAGACAAAGAGCTGTACATGAAGTGCATCATTACCACGTCCTACACTCGTACTGGCCGAAATGACACCTTCTGAGTGTCACTTTAATTTCCACGATTTTAATTGAACCTTGTGCTCAAGAATATAAACTTCAACCCTTCGATCAGGTTGCGCAGTTTTCCAGCGTAAAAATTTTCGTAAGTGAAACGGCAAACGTTTACTCTACAGGTAGAGAAGGAAGACATTTCAAGCATTCGTTCATGTGTTGATGTTTCAAAGGCTCGTTTCCTCATTTTCCGTGCGCGCAAGATTTAGAGTCTGACGCCGAGTCATGGAGTTAGGACAACTCGAGTAACGTAGTATTTAAATTCTTCAGCCTCTGGTTCCCAGTAGTGCGAGTGCAGTCATTTTTAATAGCTCGGCGAAGTCAACCGTGATTCAGATCACGATTGCTTTGCAGGAGCTCGTCGAAAGCGTACAAATAAAAATGTTTGGGCGTCCATCCAATATTTTATCAGATGTTGCTAACTGAATATGTATGTACTTCAAAGCTTCTGCCAGTTGTTCAAATAGATGGATGTCGAATCAAAATGCACTTGAAAAGAGCCTTTCCTATATGTAGAGGGCTTTTTCTAAATGTACTCGTAATTGAAAGTTATGTGTCGAAATTCTTGTTGAAATGGGCTTATTTAATGCATTCGAACATAATTTCATGAAGTAATTCACTTTTTGTCAAAAGCTGTTGAACTTTTCACAAAAAATCTTGATGGAAATTACGTCTAATTGCAGTTGAATGTTCATATTTAGTTAAAAAAAGCCTTGCCTAGTGCTTACTTTCAAAGACATGAAGAATGAACAGATTAACTATTATTAGGTTGGGAAGAGGCATATTACCAGAAAATTACTAAAAGTTGACATCAATTGCGTGCGTGCGTTTTACCGTGTTCAAGAAAACAAAGCTCGCATGATGGACAAGACTGGAGTGTTCCATTGTAATATGGTGATGAAAACTGCACCCGTCACACTAGCTTTCGAAGTTTTTCCCGTGTCAAAAAGAAATAATCAGATAATGAAGAAGATTCCTTTTTGTTAGCTTATGTGGCGAACCCTGTTTTTACAGTGATAACTGGTCCCACTCTACTTCTTAAACCTTTAACCTGCTGTTCTCTCTATAATCTCGGTGCCTTGTAGCTAACGCGGGTGTTCTCTACATACTGTCTCACTACGTTGCTGCCTAAGGCGGGTGTTCTCTACATACTGTCTCACTACGTTGCAACCTAAGGCGGGTGTTTCTCTACGTACCGTCTCACTACCTTGCAGCCTAAGGCGGGTGTTCTCTACGTACTGTCTCACTACGTTGCAACCTAAGGCGGGTGTTTCTCTACGTACCGTCTCACTACCTTGCAGCCCGGGTGTTCTCTACATACCGTCTCGCTACCCTGCAAGAATTACACTACTTTAAATAATATACTAACTACGTGGATTTTTAGTTCTCGATTTCACTAATCACTCGATGAAGAGGTGCTTTATTTGCTCAGTGTTTTTCTTTACGTTCGTAGAGGGTCAGTGGGATACGATCACGCCGACAGTTATTGTGCTATGAATTTAAAAAACGAGGAACGACTCTTCTCACGTTTACCAATGGAAAACGTAGCAAAAATACTGCTATTTATTTTATATACTTTTTCTAAATGTTGTTTTGTGAACTGTGTTTATAAATCTTATTTTTGTCCACAGGTGCTGCTCTTAAGCAAGAAAATCAAGATCATCTCCGGCCCTCGGCGTCGTTCAAAATCATCAGAAACACCATCAACGTACTCGTCTAAATTGCCATTTTGTTTGGCGTCTTGTAATGTATTCAGTCGTGATGTGTTCCAATAGAAAATTTGGGTATGATAGGTTGTGTTTGCGGTTGTGCTGTTGCACTGTTCATTCCATTGTCTGAGAAATTTGTGGCTAAAAAATTCCTGAATAGTTTATTGATGCACTGACATTGAATAGTTTCGCAAATAAAAGTATGTCTCTTAGACGCCTGGAACTTTGATTTGTTATACGGAACTCAAGATCTGAAAACAATCTCTTGTGCCCGAAATAATCAGGTTCTTTCAAGTCTCTATTTATCACTCGGCGTGGGTATGAATGAGACTTTGTCAAATTACTTCGCGGAGCATCGGTTTGATGCTGAAAGCCAAGCAAGACTGCTGGAGAGAAGCGGTTGCGCCAACTACGACCAGTTCTTCAACCTCTTGGTTGCTTTGTCCGGTGGGACACATTGTGAAGAACTGAAGTCGTACGTAAACGGTAGTGATCTAAATTCCAATTCGGTTCCTATTTCAAGCGTAAAGTCGTCAACTTTCTACGCGAAATCAAATTCCAATGTTATATCCCCTCGTTCTTCGTCCAGCATATCTGTTACAGCCGTTGTTCAGAGCAAGCCGGTCACAAAACAGTCCATTTGTCAAGAAGCGTCAGTGAAGGCTGCAAAAGCTGCTCCAAAAGAATACCTCAAAGTCAAACCAGCATCTTTACTCTCAAGTCCTCCGAAAGAGCGACAAAAAACTGCTGTTTCTGAGAGTCAAAAATCTTCGTTGTATCACCTAAGCCAACTGCTTCCTCGTTCGGCAGCGGAAGAATCATACCAACAATGTTCATCTCCGAAAGCAGGAAAGGTGGCAAAGCAACTATCATTGCCTGAAGCATCATCGAATAATTTACTACGGTCTCTGTCGTCGCCGGTTCATGTAGCGTCGCCAGTTTATTCGTATGCAAAAACTAAGGTGGAGAGTAGCCCTCATGTCTCCACGGCCAGCGTCCGCGACTTGTATAGTCTCAACCACCACCGAGACGCAGGCGACGCATACACACCGCATCAGCATCTGGAGCGCACAGTCCAGCGCTCGTTCACTGCCGAGACTCATGGTTTTAGCAACAGCAGCCGAACGACTAAAGACGTCTCTTCCAAGCTCACCTTTGACCAGAACGCGTCTTTTAAGGCCCAGAAGGCTACCAAGGAGAAGGAATATTATCAGCGTGAGCGAAAACTGTCGCTCGAAACTGCCAAGGAAATCCGCCACAGAACTGACAGCGCTTCATCGGTTGGCGCAAAACCCTCGGGTGTCTTGGATTTTCAGCAACAGCTTCATGCGTTGCAGTTGCAACAGCAGTTTGAGTACCTGCAGCAACTGCACAGGCGCAACCAGTCACCCAGCAAGCTTTCCACATCGCGATGTAAGACTGAAACCCCCATCTCAACTCCAAACATCCCTGGCTCCGTAACAACTTCTTCGATGTCTGAGCACGAACATCGCCAAGCGTTTCTGAGCTGGGCGGCAAGTCAGCTGCCCGCACCGCCGCTACCATCATCCTCTGGACTCGCTGTCTCAGCCGTGTCAACAAGCGTGGCAGCAGCGTCGCCCACATCTCTTCCTCTCGCTACCGCAAAAAGAGAGCCCTTCAATTTTGTCGACACCAAGCAGCTCAAAAAAGAGCGCCATCCTTCGGGGCCTGGTGAGTCTCCTGTGTTTTTAGCGCGAAATATTCTGAGTTTGGCGTTTACCTCCGTTTGTTTGACGTAAAAGTGTTGTGTGGTTATTGTATGATAAACAAAAAGTTTCCATACGCATCACGAACGGTTTTTGTTGTCGTTTTATCCCAATGCATGATTGTTGAATTCTTAATGGTATGATTTTAAATTTTACTTTCTTTGTAAATTTCTGTTGAAGACTAATTTCTGTTGAATTTAAATTGTCAGTACTCTTTCCGTGAGACGTATTTCATTGCTTCTCTACGTCTAATTGCAAACAAAGCTTGAGAGTTTGCCCTCCATTTCAATCGAAGACGTACTTATTATAGTAAATAGTGTTCCAGCGCTTTATTATGATCGGAATTTGTTACCCTCAAATACAAGGCGAAATTTTCGAACTCACTCTGTCTGGTTTCGGTAAGTACTGTTTGATTTTAAACTCACGTTGTCGCTGTTGATTGATATAGTTGAGATTGCATCGTTGTCTGCACAATAGCGAGGGGTTACCTAATTTTTATAGCCCCGTGAAAAAATAATTATCAGTGACTCCGAAGCGTGTATTTACACAAATAATGGAGAGGTTGCAACTCGGTATGCGCGTGCGTCGTAGATGAGAGCGTTGAGAGCTCGTGAAGTAACGAAATAGCAGACAGGGAAGGAGCTGCGTGCGTAATGAGTACACTGTATTAGCTGCTTTTGATGTTTACCGTGAAGAGGTTCATTAGCGCTTCTGCTCGCTCTCACTCAACACGGCCACCGAAAGGATTGCATGAAATTAAAGGTAGAATAGATGTATGAGACCACAGTTTATATTTCACTGGTATTCCTCTCGGACTGTATTACTTTACGACCAGTGCTATAAATAACAGTCGATTATCGTTCATATCAAATTTCTTTTTTCATCTCTCCATCATAATGTTTTATAACAGAGAGGTAGCTAACGTTCCAGTCATGCCAATGTTTTTGTAATGTTCGTTTTTTATTTTTTTAACTAACTGAATGGTGCAAAAATGAATGTCGGCAACTAATTTTGTGATGTATTAATACAGGGCGCGGCAACATAACTTCTTTTTTTGCCTTTCAAAGTTTTGAGAAAAGGAAGCTATATTGCTGCACCCTGTATTTAGTCTGGTCGACATGAATTTGTTGCTTTACAGTTTGCTGATACGAAATGATCGACATGATTTAGTTTTCCTGGCAATGAAGTTATAAGAATATGCCTTATGGTAATTTATAAGATTTATTCCGAACTATGAGTTTTCGATACAAAATTACGACGCCCCTTTGCTTTTTAATCAATGTATAGTTGATTGATGTTGTAAGAGTCTTGAATGTGTGTGTAGTAGTTTAATGTTGTAAGAGTTTTAACTGCCTGAAATCTCATTGAAAGTCTTGAATTCGCTGGAGGAGGGCTTTATATTATATAAGTGAGCAAAATCCGTGGTGTACTGTGGGAGTTGCTGCATTGGTTATCGATTCAAATAATAAATTGTGAAAATGATGGTGGAAGGTGTGCAATAGAGTAGAAATTAAGAGTAGATGTGAATGAAAATGGAGTGATGAGGTTTTTGAGGTGGATTAAATAATAACAAAATTCGAACAGCATGTAGCGAGACTAAATGTGTCATTTTCCATTTGCAGCTTTTCATGGAGCCTTTTTTTGATGTTTCATTCACTTTGATAAAAGTTATAACTGCCAATTACTCATCAAAACCATTATGATTCTTTGATATTTTGCAAAAATGTTTTCAAAATTTTGAATATGAATTTGAAGTAAGAAGTGTGGGTCATTTGCTCAAAATTTCATCAATTCGATCACGTGTACTCATGTATGTTGAATGTGCCAGTTGCTATTCTTACGTAATTGTCTACTTATGTACGTAGTTCATTTCGTTCATTGTCACTGTATTTACATTGATTGCGATTATCTATAGTTGATATTTTTGACGTGCATCTGCACTACAAAGTATAACATTCTGTACAAACATTTAAGTGTCTTGCATTTCATCGCTTACGTATATGTTAGAGGTGTATCAGCATCAAAATTTATAGGATGAGTTAATTCATTCCAGGAAAATAGTATTATGTCACCAAGACTGATCCCTAGAGCAGTAGCGAACGACTAAAAGATGGTTCTTCATAGCCCACCTTTAATCAGAACGCGGCTTTCGAGGCGCAGAAGATATCAAGGAATGCCATAAACGTGACCTGATGGTATTCCATCATCTGATGAAGACTACCATTAAGTGTTAGCGGATTCTAGGTGCAATCAAGTATTGTTTAAAATTATCGATGCTAAAAAAACATCGGTAGCAATTTGGAAATTCTACCTTTAACATTTGCACTGAGTGTTTCGAGGAACTGGTGTTGTACACGCGTGATCATGCACGAGCATTTATTGGGGACACGTATATTGCAGCGAGCAGTGCAAGCAGTGTTACTCCGGGCGTGCTGAGTCCTTCTGCCAGTACAGCACGCAATACCAGCACCACCCCCTTCTACTCCACGGCCACCAGCACCGCCATCAGCAGCAGCAGCTGCTCTGTAACTCCCCAATCTCTTCCCTCGCCTCTGTCTCACTGGCCTCTACCTCCTACCCCTTGCACTCCTACCATGCCCATAGCCCCGACTCTCCCTCCGTCACACACTCCCTTCTGGCTGCCGCACCATCTTCCACAGTCTCTGCCTCACCATCACCAGCAGCAGCAGCACCATCACCAGTTCGCAGCAACTCCTCCACAAGCAGGTTGGTAGTTTGTACTCACTTCTGAACTGGGAGCGGAACTCCACACCAATACAACCTGTTACACTTTGTGAGTGTGTCTCGTATCCTGGAGTACTCTTTCGTTGATTGTTTGCGTTGTAAAAATTCAAAGATTCCATTTTTAATTCATTCACAGCATTTACGTTCTTAGTACTATACTAGTGTGTATGTCCGTTAAGGGGGGCATCTAGGTGAGAAACTTAAATGCATGGTACGACGAAACTAAGCACAACATAGTAGGTAAAATCGAGCTCCTCTTACAGTTTTCAAGCTAGAACAAAAATTAGAAAGAAAGAGTTTTAGAAAGAAAATATCAAATCTACAAACGATCGTGCGCCTTTTTTGTATTTTCTAATTTGCTTTCTTGTTATATAGTCAAATCCACCATGCATTTAAGCTTTTCACTAAGATGCCCCCCTTGAAAATAACGTGTTTTTATATCATGCCTTTGAAGAAAGAACTTATAGCAACAGATTCTCAGACCTAATCAGAAAGTCTACGGATTTAACTCCAGCGGTTAAGAATTTATATAATTGAAAGTTTACGAGTTTAACTACCAGTATTTAAGGGAGATTCCCATTGCAATAACATAGGAGAAATAACGTACAAAAAATATACAAATTTATTTACGTTAGAAGACACCTGGTGTTTTATTATATAGTGTTTATTAGGACTCAAAAAATGTAGGATTTAACTTGTTTTTCTTTCTAAATCAGGAGAGAAGCTTTAGGAATATAGTGCAGGATGATCCGAGTTGCTTTAATATATTCCAACAATCGTATTCATGTTCTCAATTCAATAGTTGCAATTTTGTAAGGCAATAACTCCTGAAAAATTATGAAGGGACTGAAATTTCTCAGAAGACAATAGGAAGTGATGTGTAAGGAATGTGCAAGGCTATATTTCTTATATATTTATTTTATTCAAAGAATTTTTCTAAACTTAGTATTAAATGGAATTTTACATTTGTACCTCATCGTAAGCTAATTTCTGTTTGAAAATCCAAAGTGATACTCATATGAAGTCTACAAAGAGAGCACTCTCCAAACTCTAGTGGTCTTGAGAGACCACTAGAATTCTACAACGACATCTTTCTAAGCTGCAAGTTGAGCACTTACTTAATATTGAATTGTAGTATTCAATATTACGCATTCTGTGCTGTAAGTTGAGTACTTACTAAGCATTCTAGGTTGAGAGCTGAGCACTTCCTATCATTTGCTTCTTCCAGGTCTTGGAGGTGTGGACGGTGCTGGCAGTGGGGGCAGCGGTAGCGCGGGGGGTCCAGGCCTAGGGTACCAGGTGGTGACAGACCCCATCTCCCGCCACTTGATATTGGTGCACCATGCTGCACTTCAGGGTAACGCACATCTCCTGCAGTGTAGCTATTATTTTGGTCCGCACGGCTGCTAGTTTGCATGCTCGGTGCTCACTAGAGGTCACTTAGTGTGAAGTATTTTAACTTGAATTGGCAAGCCTTATCTTGTGCTTTGAAGTTTAGCTCAAAGTAACGAAGGTGATTGTATTTTACTTCATTTTTCAGATAAATCATAATTTTTAACGCGCTTGTTAAACTGGAGACGTTGATTTGTGAGGTAAACAAAGCTTAATTGTTGGTAATTTACATTTCTGTAATTTTTGATGTCCCAGTTAAGATTTTGTAGATAATGTTGTAATTTGAAAAAAACTCGAACATAACATTTATAATTTGATATTAGTTCTCTGTATCATAAGCGAAAAAAATTCAGTTTTTGTTTTGTATTGTACTTGGTGGCAAAGCAAGGAAGAAAACTCGATATCTTGTATCCCTGAGGCCGATGCCTTGAAAAACTATACCAATAATAATTTGTTATTATATTCTAGGCTTACGTTTTCGTGATCAAGACACTATAAATTCTTTTCATCTTGACTTCCTATGCTATACATTTTGTTCCTGATTTACGTTTTTATACCCTACGAACCTTCATTTTCAATACTTTCGGCTTCACAATAATGTTTTTTAACTGTGTTATTTGATCTTGTTATCATAAAAGTTCGTTGCCTCCTGCGGTAGCGTACATACAGTGTTTTACTGTGCATTATTGAATCATTACATCGGTGGTCGCTATATTCACATGTTGGATGGGTGACCAAAGACGAGATTTATAATGGCAACCTTGTTATCGCGTTGTAGCCTTCATGTTTGTTCAGAAACTTGTTCTTTTCTAAGGAAAGCCTCACTAAAATCATAGCCATGTAACATTTGTTTGGAGTTTAGAACGCAAAACTTATGAGAACGCGAGTTCTCTAAAACTTTTTTAGTTTGAAAGCATTATTGACTTTTAAAATATCCTTGTTGCAGACGTGAGCAACAACTTGATGTGGGGATACAGCGGCATGGCTCCTCTCATGAACCCACAGATGCTCTTGGCAGATCCACATTTCCCTCGACCACTTCACCCTGCGCTTTTACACGCATCTACCCTCCATCCAGCACTTCATCCCTCCACTCCAACGCTCCATCCTCCCACTCCAACCCTCCAGCCACCTTCCAGTACATTCCCTTCACAAGTTGCTCCTTCATCAATCTCCCTGCAAAGTAGCGGCGTCAAGACAGAGTCACCGAAAGCATCTCCTAAGTGTCTCGATGATAACTCCAAGGGAATCATCCACGGTCCCGCGTCTGCTGGTGCCAGTTCAGCCTACTCCAACACCCTTCACTCAGCTATCCCTCCTGTTATGTCAGCTGGTCTAACGACGGGGTTACCAGGTTTACCATCTTCTATGACACCGGGGCTGTCATCGCCTCTGTCCACAGCCATGCCGTCTGTACTATCATCAGTTATGCCTACTGGCTTAGCTCCTGGCCTGGCCTCTTCCCTCCCTCCTACGTTGCCCCACTATTTGTATCCTCCCTCATCTCTACCGCTCTTTTGTCCGAAGCCTCCAATGTACCCATTGTCTGCCTTTGTACAGACGCCAACGTCTCCTGTAATCTCGGTCATGACCACTGCAACAACTGCGTCCACTAACACGAGTCCATCAAGTATCGGTGTTCATAACTCTGGATTGCTTGGCCTCTCTTCGAAAGAAACTGATATTTCACAGAGCTCTCTTAGGGCTACTATGTCGTTGCCTACACCGCCCACTGTCGTGTTGTCGCCTCAATTACCGAAGTCTCCTACGACCAAAAGAGAAAGAGCTGCGTCGAGTCCGAGGCGAAGTCACTCTTCGACACCGACTCTCGTGCTTCAGCCAAAGTCCAGTCCTTCTTCACTGTTGTCGTCATCCACGATCAGAAGTTCAGTTCCAAAGATTAAATTAGATAACGTGCAAGACAGTCCTGCCCAACTAAGTACTAGCAGTACCAACTTCAAAAACAATATCGTGCGTTCGTCTTCGAATAATAAAATTGCTATTAAAAAAGAAATTAAAGAAGAATATATGTCTCCTATTGCTTCAACGGAAAAAGAACACAGCTGTGTTGACCTCTCAATTAACGGCCTCAAAGGTATTTCTAATAATATTAATAATAGGGGAAGTATTAAGCAAGAATCTGGCGTACCTGATAGCACTAAGAATTCGTTGAATCAAAGCGGTGTAGTTTTAAGTTCTAATGTAAGCTCTGTGAATAATGATGGTTCAGTACACTTGCCAAGCCTTAATAGTAATCCAGTAGTACCTGATGCTCCACGAATTAACACGGCCGAGGTAACCATCCCAATCAGCAGTGTTGGTGTCACGACGGCGACGACTTCTAAAACCACTACAAGCGTGGTATTTGACTCTCTCAGTTGTGGTAATGGAGTGACAACCACCAATTCATCTCCTGTACCAACGTACCGTCATCTAAGTGTGCAAACGGTGCCACAACTGCCCTTTTATCGACACAGCGAAAGAAGTTCGTCTGTAGGAGTTCTTGCTGCTGCTCCTGTTGTATGTTCTGCTCCTATCACTCCAAAACTCGTCTCAGAAGTTTGCACTGCTAACTACAACGTCAGTTTACCAACCACAGATACAACTGCCCTTGCTCCTGTACAAGAACAAGCTCTGGATCTGAGCGGCTTAGAGCTGTTATCTGATAGTGTTGTACATCATGCTAATCGCCTATCCTCTGAAGAACCTGCAGACGTTAGCCAAGAGGAATTTGTTCGAGACCAACCCACTGATTTACGGGCCAACATACCCTCCAAGCTGAGTTTTGAAGAACCTGATATTGTTATGTCACTCGCTGTACCCACAACTTCATCACCAAATATTCCGAGTTATTCATCTGTGGGCCATGATGTGAGCCAGTTTCAACCATCTGACGCTCCTCTCAACTTTTCCATGAATGCATCTTCTGAAATTCAATCAATGAGATCAGAAGATCGTAGCGATTTTGTATCTTCTTCGCCGCCTTCCACTCTCCAACCTACAGGTTCTCGAGAAAATTTTATCTTTTTATGTGCCTTAGCCGAGGAAGAACTTTTCAAGGGCAGCAACAATGAGAAGGACGAGAATGGACACGTTAAAACTGTTACTACATCGTGTACTATGCAACCTACTGCTGATTCTAGAAGAGTGACCTACTCTAAAGAGATTTTGTCAGGAAGACCTGGAAGCTTTGACGCTACCCATGGAACCGACGATGACCTGTCTCAGGTTTCTGTTCCTGATACCTCTACGGTATTAACTTACAGTGCTTCATCAGATATTCCTTGTTCTACTGAAGCTGGTATTGACGAGAGTAACGTACCATACTGTGCTGATGTATTGCCATTCAGTCATGATTTATCAGCATATTCATCGCCTTTGGATCTGAGTTTGGGTGTATCGAAAAAGGTAGCTGATAATGAGCCTGCGAATTGCAGCTCTCCGAAGGTGAGTGAGAGTGAGCTTTCATTAATACTACCAAGCGTAGGGAGCAATTCTCCTTCATCGACACGTACATCAGATGGCAATCACAGTTGTGACAGTCTCATTACGGAAAAGCTCCTTGGCACGTACGACAGCTCGAGTTCTGATAGCCAAAATTTCGAAGGTTTTGAAGACTCTTCTTTAAGGCGCACTGAAGAAAATATGAGGCGTCAGCTTGTGGTTCTTGCCAAACAGTACCGGGAAAAGGTCCGTCAAGTTCAGCGCCAATTCCCGAAGAGTGACGTTTGTTCTTCATCACACAAGTCCCAACGCCCATCCAAAAGGAAGCGATGTCCTAGTGAATCGAGTAGACGGTCAGAATCTAGACATGCTAAGCATCACCGCGGCAAAGATGGACGGAAACGACTTGCGAGCTTGCAGGATACAGTTTCTTGTCGAAGAAGCAGCGAAGAGAACACAGAGAGAAAATCGGTTCCTGCTCTTTCAATATCTAAGCTGAAATCCAAAAAACTTCTGTCTCCTAGGCACGACTCACGGATGAGTGGACATCGATCCTCATCTGATGAGGAAAATGAATCTTCGGATGAGGACAATCTTCCTCGTCGTAAATGGTCTCTGTCATTCCTATCCAACGACACCAAGCCGTCGTATACTTACAAATCTCATTTACTTTCTCCCATCGCACCTCATGAGAGTGACGACGAGCGTGGAGCGGAAGAAGATTTTAGTGACTCTTCGGAAACGAACTCTAAGGCCCCGAACACAGAGACCTCTGCTGTCGAGTCGTCCGATCACGAGACGAGCTTCTTGCCCCGATCGTCTTCTAAGAAGCGAAAGCCTGGCCGCCCAAAGAAGCATTCTCCGACAAAAAAGGATGCTACTGAAACCCTCGTTACCAAGAAACGCAAGAATCTTAATCTTCTTCTTCGGCATTCATCAGCAACCACATCCAAGTCCAAAGTTAAACCCAAACTCAAAGCTGAGGTTAGTATCGTATTTTTTATGGCAGTCTCAAGTTAACATCGTTTAATTTCAGTACGATCGTGTTCCCTGAGATTAGGATTTTGAATTACCAGTAGAAGCATAATTGTACTAATCTTTCATTCCTAAAATTCCGTATTTTGAGACACTACATGACTTGTCAGTGGTGAGAATACACTCAATTTTTTTTCATCTGGCTTTGGATCATGATAACTAAGGTTACTCTTTTTGGGTGTACGGAACTCAGCTAGCTATTTTTATATATGAAACTTTGCATCGTATGAAGCGGAATGAGAAACTGGGCACTTCAACTTACAGTTAATTTGTATAAGTTTTAATTTAATTCCTACAATTTTTGCAGGTGCGGGAAATCCCATTTGATGCTCATGAGTCATCAGATGATCATAAAGACACACCCGATGAAAACGACTGTGAAGCTGATGTAAGTTTTAGTCTTTTATTTTCGGTTGTTTCTGTGACGCGCGAAAGAAAGTTTGATTGTGTATCTTCTTGGCTTTTATCAGTTGTGAGTGTCTAGTGTTGAAGTAACAGTCACAGTTAGGTGACTGTTTTGAAGTCTTGGGTGGGACTGACTTGCCAAGGGTTTGTTTAAATGCAGGTACTGTTGAGTTTATTACTGTCGAGCGTGTGAAAGAAAAAAGGGAGAATTATGAAATGCATTATTATGTTGTTTATAAATATGCTTGTTGAGGATACACATTTGTCAACCATTATTCCTGTCGAGTAAATCAGTGGGCCGGGAGGCCAAGATTTGCGATTGTGAGCTGTTTTATAGTAACTTAAATAGTTCGATTGGTTCTCTACCACCACCCTAAAATTGGAAATAATTTTATGTCATTTTTTAATTTTTATGTAAGAATGAATTACTAACAGTAACACAAGCCACATCCCCGATACGAATCATAAGACTGAGTAAAATATGGAACGAACCCTCGCATGAACGAACCCATCCCGCTGCCGACATGGTTGACGCGGCTAAAAATACGGCATGGGACTTGGGTGATCAACCGAATAATTATCGAAGTAATTATCCAACCCAAGAATGGGCCCGAAGGTTCGTTCCTATAGCCTCATTCTATTCTGTTATTTGAGCCACACGTACAGTAGATTGTCTCCATATTTAGACACTAACTAATTTCACTAAGAGTACGGGCTAAAACAATTTTTGTCCAACGAGAAGGTTCACTATGTTTAATACACAAACTAATATTCGTCCTCATTTCCCGAAGCCCTTTCTCATGCAGTCAAGCACGTCGATTAGAAATATCCGCTCATGGTACAACACAAATATGATCACACTATGATTTCTTTAGTACAATTTTGGTTTAATTTGTTGAGAGGGGATAGCTTACCAGAACTCTACTTTGTGACATAATGTGTGGTATCTGAGGACTCCGTAGCAATTGTCGTGTTACAGGAGTTTGCTGTGAATTACTTGTTACACCTTATGTTTCTTTACTACTTCTCCCGCCCTCGTGTGATGGTCAGCGGCTTACAGCCGATCTAATGCCCAAATATCAGTACTCTTTATTTATAAGTTTTTCCTTAGTACTTTACCCTGACACCAAGTAAACGTTGGCTGTAGAAATGAGGAAACAAATTAAATTTGATGGCATGCAGTGTATTAGTGCCGTAGTTGCATACGCCACGACATATATGATTATAACAGACCTAACACACTTGCCAATTTTCAATGTAGTTGAGCAAGCTAAAACGCCGAATAACTCATTTTAATAATGCTTGATTCAGTTTTGACCTTCGGTATTAGCATCAGTTGTATGTGTGCAGATCTCATTCCTGAAGAAGGTGGACATCTCGCCAACCACTCCAGCAGCAGTGCTAGATGTTCAAACGACGTCCAGCTCTAACACGAAAGTCCTATCGTCGCTCACCACGTCAACGCCTATTGCAGCTGTGTCATCAACGAATTCATGTAATGATCTTACTAAACGACGCAAGCCTGGAGGATCGTCTTCGTTGACGCGTCGTGCCATTATGCGTGACAAAGCCAAGAGAAAGACCGACGCCGAGCATCAGTACCAGATGGAGGCTTTGTTCAGGTATGTTCTTCTTCACCTGATGTTCACGTTCATTATTAATCGTTGGATCACACACGTTCTATAGATTGTCCTATACTTTCAGCGAAGCAAACACTGTCTTCCCAAAATGGCCGTTACAGTCACATCGTTTTTCTTTTTACCCTGTTCTGTAAAATAATCCCACCTTCGTGTACATTCCTATAGATCACTTCCACCTCACCTCTTGTTTTTGTCCCTGTTCCAGTAACTGCATATTCGTATCGTCTAACATTACTCATGCTGTTTCTCCATCGTTTGATTCATTCCTGTATAAAAATTTAGGTTTGCATATGCAAATTACTCTAACTTCTCCCTACACTTCCACTTTTCCTACTTCTTAGTGTTTTTAATATACTCCCAAGGTCTCATTTTATTCTCAATACTATCGCACATCTTTTAGTTTGGAGTCATATTTGAACTGCTCTCTCATGCTTGCTGAATCTTTTAGTAAGTCTCTCGTTTCGATTAGAAAATGATCAGATATACTAGTAGAGTACTTTTTCACTGTTCCCTTCACACGTGTACATCTAACAAACGACTAACTATTCCTTATCTCACTAATACCTATTCCATTGATGCTCAAGTTGTCATTCGTTTCTTACTATTCTGACCCTTTGAACATTAAATTTCTCCGTGAGCAAACCATTTCTGATAACTTATTAATTTTATGTACAAGTTTTCTATGACTGTCTTCGTCCTAATACTCGCTAAGTATTTCACCCCTCGCTCCAATTCAATAACTCGTTTGATTCATCTCATAGTGTTGCATCCGAACCACTTTGCATCATAATATGTTAAAAAATTGAAATTTACCGACACAATCATACAATTCGTTTACTCCTTGCAGTTGCATGATTGTGTTGGTAAATTTCAATTTCAATTCTCGTAACGCCTGTGCTGTACATCCCAATTTCACCTTCATCTGCGTCAATCTCGTGCACACTGTGTTCTTGATTTGCAGTCTTCGTGCCAGAAAGACCTTGATCGTTAATAAATACTATTCGAAATACTCTAGGTGCGCAATAAATGAAGACCTGCGATGGAGCTTCATAGTAGTTGTAAAAAAAGCGAGGCAACTTTTTTTTTACTAAGGCAAGTTTGACCATAGCTGGCCCGTCTTATACAGTGTTAGGTGTTACGCTCTGAAGCTTGTTCAATGTTTGAGGCCCGGATATTGAAGCATGAACTTCTGAACTCTTGACGGCCGAGACCTGTTCGTCAAGATACAGGTCGTCTACAGCAGCTCTAGATTTTTAACTATGTATGTATGTTTTAAAGCTTATTTATAGAGTCTTTTTGTTTGTAGGTCTCTGAAGAAACGATCGACTTTAGCCAACGCGGAGCATGATGAGTCGGAGGAGGAAGATCTTGACTACGATTCTGACCAATCGGCGGCGACGAGCATCTCGGCGCAACCGCCAGCGCAGAAAGAGGAAGAGCCTGCCAACAAAGTGACGTCTACGGACGTCGTCGTCAAAACTGAAACTAATAACGTCGAAGTAGAGTTAACCGACCATGTGGCGGCTGATTTAGGCTCTGTAACTATTAAGACCGAAGCTACCAAAGGTGAGAGAATGTTGATTAATATTACCTGCTTTATGTTATTTATATGATTTGTACGGTTATTTCAATATTTAACCCATTTTGTTTCAAAGTGCTCAGTGAATTCGGTTTTTAATTGAATAGATTTGCTTATGACCATGAACCTAAAGTGTTAGGCTTCAGGAACCATGTCGCTTGCAAATCTTTACGATTATAAACCTAAACCACTGTCACTAGATGAATGGATTAATTATTCGTAGTATTAGTGTAGTTCGTTGGATTTTTATTCATGTTCATTTCGTCTTATATTCAGTTGTAGACTCGCGTTTTTATTTTGTTATCCATTTTTTCTTTTCCACTTTCCTTGCTTCAGTTGTGACCTTATGGTTTACAATTGTCCTTGCCCTATTCTTCAGATACACTTGATACCAACGTTAGCACGTCTATGCCTGAAGTGGGCACCCCCGTACCTCTGGGCCTAGGCCTTCTGTCGGGCAGTACCAGAACTCCGTCAGTGTGCCACTTGGCGGTGGACGAGCTGGTGAAGGGGTGTCGTGTACTGCTGTTGAGGGATGATGGGCTTCTGTACGCCGGCTCTGTGAACCCCATCACCCCGCCTGATCTGTATGGTCTAATCATTGATGGAGAACGTGGCAGCAAGGGACACATCTACTGTGCGGAGGAGCTACTGACGCAGGCGGTCAGTATTCTGCTTTGTCTGTTACCTAGCTCTTGCTTAGCTTATAGGAGTTTTAGATCGTGTTTTAGTTCAACAGATTAAGGCTTCAAATTTATGCGGATAATGAACTTCGCATGTGCCGAATACCAAACACGCAACAGTAGTTGAACATGAGGTGATATCAAGATTATATTTCTGTACGAGTACAAATTGTCGTCTACAACAAACATTTCATCTTATTAACCCATTAGCGCCCATCATACTATGTATAGAAGGACAAGTCCATATGAAATCATTCACTTTAGCCCTATATTCGAAATGGTTCGTTCTAAAGTTGGGCGTAAAAAAGGTGTAGATATAAGGGGAAATTTACGCAATGTTTTGTTCGGTGGAGAAATAACTTCGGCGTTAGGCTAATTTAGCCTTTATAGCCTGTCCTAAAATTAGGACAGTGAGGCCTAATGGGTTAAGTTTGACACTGAAGTCATATACCGTATTTGACGGCATATAAGACGCGAAGACGGCATATAAGACGAAATACTGATTGTAAGATGGGCTAGTGAGCGTCAGAGAGAAGATTAACCTAGGCCTACGACAGGTCTTGACCTTCACCTACGATGTATTAAACGCAGGGTGATTTTTTAGCCTAAATTTTTGGAAAAAAGTGCGTCCTATATGCCATCAAATACGGTGAGTTGGGTGTGGTGTGTGGTGACTTTAGCGCGTGGTCGATTGAGACACTCAGCTTACTCGAGGTGTACTATTGGATCTCCCGCAGAAAATTAGTTACCATAAATAGTTTTCCTTCATTACTTCGTACTTCTATTATATATTAATTGTCAACCTCTCAAATCACGACAATTTGAAAATGTAGACGTGTGAAACTGAAGCACACCTCTTGCGTATACTTACTTGTGTATTTAGAGTGTGTACTCGTATATATCGTCGATGTGCCTCTGTTATCAGCGGAAGCTGTAACTTGGTTTTGCCTGCGCAGTGGAAGGAAGTGAAGCCTGGCTCGACGCGTTTCCTGAAAGAGGGAACCCGTGTTTGTTGCTTCTGGTCACAGCAATACCGAGCTCTCTACTCAGGTGAGTTGCGTTCGGTCGCTCTTTGGTTCGAATTATAAAGGCCACTGAATGTATCGCTAGAAGAGTATTGCGTTTCTTTTTGTTAGATAAATAAGGGTCGTTTTATCAGCAGACCTTATTCTAACTAGGTCATATTTTTTCAGTTTTGCTCGTTAACCTTAAAATTTTTTTACCACAAGACCAGCTCTTGCTAAAGAACCTTATGTCCTTTTTCACGCTCGCTTCTTTAAAGTTCACTAGGTAAAAACCCTTAAAAAGAATTTTACTCATTTTTGTAATGTTACACGTTAAAAAAATGAAGAAAATGAGTAAAGATAGGTGGTAATATACGCAATATTTTGATCAGTCTGAGAAAAATCGTCGTTAAAGGGTTAATATTTGACCAGGTGAACCGTTTGCTTGAGTTCTGATCTCTTTGCTCTGCCTTACAGGCACGGTGGGCTCAGCAAGCACGTCCCCTGCACACAGCGATGCATCATCCCTGCACAACTTCGTCAACGTCGAGTTTGACGACGGCGACTCAGGCAGGATACACGTTGATGACATCCGCCTCTTGCCTCAAGATTACCCAGTCACTGGTGAGCGAAGTTATAGGACCTCTTCGAAATTGCAGAAAAATAATTTCTACATTTACCCATCATTTGTAGCTTCGAACGCGGCCCTTGGTATTAATATTAGTGTTGTATCATACGTGCTTATTCTTATTTATGGAATTGAAGTGTGTTATTCAGTACGTACCACGCGCGTATTAAATAGACTTGGGTAGGTAATCTGAAGTAAGACAAAGTTTAATTTTCAAACGCATCAATTGCAAATCTTTTTTATAATGATTCTACAGTTCCTTTCGAATCGCGGAAAATGGCGCTCTAATTGACTATAACTTTCGAAACTGCAGTAAGAACTAGGACGCTGAAGTAATTCGCGTCGATATTTTTTCCACCAAACATGATTGAAATATGTTTCACTTTTTACATGCTTTATTCAGAATTATTTAAGAGCTTGATCCATGACAACTAAACTGATCTACTGTTGTTTCAGTGCCCAAGCCGAACCCACTGCTGACGCTGTGCACGAGGAAGCGAAGAGCGCCTCAGCGAGACTCGACCGAGTCTAGACCGATAATTCCTTCTTGTTCCTCTTTGGCTTCTACCTCGAGCTCCACGTCTGTCAAACTGACAGTGACCACCTCAGCGTCTGGCATGTGCAGAGTCACGTCCTCGACGACATCGACTGTGAACGCTTCGCAGTATGGCGCTGAGTTCACTGACGAGTCCTTGAGGAGCAAGAAGAGTCGAAAGACTAAGAAGAAGAAAAAGACATCGTCCAAGAAACAGCAGAAACGTCTCAGCAGAGAATGGGAAGAGGAAAGTGCTAATGGCACTGATATAGAACGCAACGACATTGACAAACCTAAAGTGAAGAAAATCAAATTAAGCGAAAGTGAAGTCGTTAATAAGGAAGATAATGTGGAGGCTGTGGGCACTAATGCGTCAATGGCTGAAAGCTACGCTGTTTCTCACAGTGCTGTTTCTCACAGCGCTGTTTCTCACGCTGCTAATACTGGCACACTCGTTGAGGAGTACACTTCAGAGCTTGGAAAGTCGTCTAAAAAGAAAAAGAAGAAACATAGCAAATCTGAAGAATCATCCCATAAGAAACGCAAGCACAAGCACAAGAAAAACAAGAACAGGCATGATGATAATGAGTCGTTGGTTTACAAATGTGACACAGGCAGTTCTCAGGGCACTGTCCTCACTATCCACTCGTCTCCTGTAGATTCGAGTTGCAATCAGTCAAAAGTTTTCCCTCACGTCGAACAAGTTGACGGAGATTTGCGAGTTCGTATTAAATCTCCTCCACCTAACAAACCTACCACGGAAAACATTGCAGTGTTGCAAAACCAGTGTAACGATAATGCTGTTGTGCAAGGAGTGATAGAGACGTCTACTTCACCTTCTCTTGAGCCTGCTTTAAATGAACACGTCGAGACGAAAGCACCAGTCTCGATTGCTCTAACTTCCTGCAAAATTACCGCTCGTAATCAGAGAGATGGAACAGTCGTGGCGTCGAAACGCATCAAAGAGTGCCGAGAAAAAGCTAAGAAGCGAATTAGGGATTCTAGTCGACCAAAGCGATCTTCTTCGAGGGCCGAGTCGGTAACTTATGATGAGAGGTCAGATGACAATCCTGGCGATGACGAAGAATCAAGTGCTGATGAAGAACTTTCAGAAGAGGAGCTTTCGGATGGTGGCAAAGCCAAAGTTCAGAATGAAAAGGTGTGCTGGATTCTCTTGCCTGACGTGTTCTGTGTTTAAATTGAAAGTGAATTACGCTTTTTGTGTGAGATTTTATATTCATTTGTTTTTATGATCCATGACCATAGTATTATTTCTTCTTGGGCTATGTAATTGATATTATTTTAAAAATATTGCATTTTCCAGTGTGTTGCACATGTGATTCATGATAAATTTCACTCTTGTTTGAAAATTCTATATGCTTTTTTACTCGCACAATCAGCATCCTTCTTTTATTGATAGGCCTTCTTTTTAGTCTCACAATAGAATTGCGTGTCACAGGAAGGTCATTCTTATATGTTTTCTCGTGTTTGTTATGGTTTTAAAATTGCAATGTATTTTTATTGCAGAGCAAGATACCTGGTAAGAAGTCGCGCCATCATTCTGGTCGCTCTAAAATCGCCGCGTTTTTACCCGAGAAAGATCTGTGGCAGTGGTCAGGGAGAGGGTCTAAGAAAACCACCGGTAAGGGCCGCGGCAGGAAGATATTCTACAAGGAGATCGTTCGAGGAGATGAAACTATCAGAGTGAGTTATCATTAACACTCTTCGAAGGAAGAAATTATTTTCTCCATGTTCGAGAAATTATTGATATGTGTCCTGTAACATGTTATACGTAGATTTGCATGAATTATTTATTTTCGAAAAATTATCGGTGAAACCTATGATACTTCTGATGTGAAAGATGTGAACTCTGCTCTGTTGTTGACAGGTGGGTGACTGCTGCGTGTTTAGGTCATCAGGACCACCTGACAACCCGTACATCGGGCGCATCGAACACCTGTGCGAGGGCTGGGGAGGTAGCAAGTCTGTCACCGTCCACTGGTTCTATCACCCCAATGAAATACAAGACGAGCCTAAGAAACTTAAGCAACCCAGGGTGAGGAGATGCAGTTTAAGTAGACTATATCTCAAGTTCCGAATATCTGATCATGATACTACGGCTTGTGCAAAGCGTAGTATGAGTGGTCTGCCAGTTTTCACTAATTTACTCCTGCTACACTCTTTCTCTCTTGCATCTGTAGTTCTTGCGATAGGTTAGTGTCAAGCTCGCGCTATTATTTGTCAACCTTCACGTTTATGTTGATTTTTGTGTCTAATAAACATTCTTTAAATTGATCACTCTGCTATCTTTGAGTCATCTGTTCTGTCAATCCATCTTTCACTTCTGACTCCATCGGTTGAATTTTTTTCTTACATTGTACTACCCTCGTTTTTCTATCTGCACCGTGTTCAAGTATCCATGTGAATTGATGTTTGTTTCTTTTTTAGGGTGCTCTATTCGAGTCCAACCACCGCGACACGAATGACTTACAGACCATCAGCTACAAGTGTCAAGTGCTTCCGCTCGATGAATACAGGGCGCGTCATTCTCTTCTCCTGTCCAAACTCAGCGGTATGCGTGAAAACAACACGTCTGGGCAGTCCAGTGCTACGAGTAGTGGTGATGCTGCAAGTGCCGACTGCTGCACCAGTTGCAACACCAGTAGTGGCGTGTTGATTGACGCTCTTGACACGAATGTTGAGATGTTTAACTCTTGCAGCAATTGTGCTGGTAGAGACAATAATGTTACAGATACGTCTATTGCGCAGGGTCAAGCGGACTCAACTATTCAGATGGAAGAGACGTCTTTTGATCACTTTCAAACGCCTGCAGATTCTACCCTTGATGAACAAAATAACTTATTGTGCAAGTCTGCGCTATTTGAAGTCGTCAAAAATGATAAGCATTTCACGGAACCTCTGTCTAGTATCGGCAACTGTACGGATCCTATTAGTAATAGTAAAAGCATCTCAAGAACGGAAGATAAAATTCCTTTGTGCCCAGCTGACTTTGATACTGAATCTTCATTATCTACTAATCTTGAAACTCTTCAGACAAAGCGACCACAATCTCCGTGTACTCAACCAACTGAAGCTGTCATAACTGACAATAGCAGTCTGACCAAAGAAGGTAAGAATACGCTTGCTGTTGGTGCTCCTCTTTCAAACCAAAATGATCTCTCAAATCATAATTCTGAAAATTTGTTCTTAGATGAAATAGTTTCCCAGTCAAATGTTCCCAATAACTCGTCACTTTCGAACTTAACTATTACTGATAGTGTTAATACTGAAGATGGTAACAGTGCGAATCACACAGTCTCCTCTGAAATGGTACCCAATTCTGCGGAGCGTATTCCTGAACAGCAGGAAGCAGAAAATGGAACTTCATCATCGCTTGCAGTTCACAGCTCCAGTAGCGCTGATTCTTCTTCTTCTTCGGAAGATTCGGACGACGAAAACGATGTCTTGAATGAATGCTATTACTTGGCTGGTACTTACGATGTCATCCATCAGGTGTTGAGAATGGAACCTGGAGTTGAATGATCAAAGTTGTCGCTGCACATTCAGCGCCTGCAAATGATTTCTCTGATGAGGGTGAAGTGGTAATGCAATATTATTTATATATGCCTGGGCCTAATTTAAATTCTTTGTAGTTTCAGCAACTGGATTTTTTTGTTTCTCAATTTTTCCTTTACGTCAGTGAGTACAATCATTATATCTTCTGAGTTTTATCTTATTAAATTATTTATGAAATGCTGTGCATAAGATTGAAAATTCAAATGCTCTTGATGACGGTAAGGAGTCTCTAACTTTCGTACCTGTGCCGTCATGAAATTTTTTACCTTCATTAAAATTGAAGGACTTAAAGACCCAAATTGTTGAGCGTGCTTAATGTCATTGTTTGGATTTGAAAATCAGAAATGTAGCATTTCAAGAATTTCATAATTAAAAGTGTCTTGAATTTTGAATGTTGAAATAGGACAGGACCTTCCCTAAAGTGTTTGTACCCGCACGTTTCAACTTGGGGGTATCAGGAGACAGTTTTTCATTTCTGTGATGAACGAGCCTTTATTTATTGTCTGGAATCGATTTTCCATTGTTATGACTACTATGTGAGAGGGTTCTCTTGAATTATAATCTTATTGCATCATGTCGGGATGTGCAACTGACTACTTTATGCCCAGAGCCTTGATTTGTGTGGCAGATGAATGTTGCGCTTTTTTCATGACTGAACAGCGTAGTGAAAAACGTTAAAAACAGCCTCTTATGTCCTCGAGAGTTTGGTGTAAAGCATGGGATGTGTTGAGAGATGCTTCGCTGTTCTCAACGGAAGACTCGCTTGTGTCACTTACGAGAGCCTTGGTTGATTTTGTGTCTAAGGCGACCATGATCATTCTGCCATTTACAGTTTCGGAGATCACAAGACTAATGTCGCTGTTAAGTTTTTTGATAAATGCGATTCACACAAGCCTTCTTAAGAAAAGAGCTGTAATTTGAAACGCAATTATCGATTATTTTGTTGACAAAAATATACGAGCCTTTGAACTTTGGTGTTGCGATGGCACTTCGCTTTATGCAATGTAATGTAACTCAATGTAATTTTGTTGCAAATTCTCAGATTTTATGTCGTTGTTATGTATTGTGTTCAAGTGCATATGTACTGGACTATAGCAAAGTAGCCACTGGATGTTTGTACAAGGACTAGCGTAGTTGCTGAGCTGCACAAGACTTCCGCTAGAAATTTCCTTTTTTTGTCCTTTGAGCAGCGTATAAAAGCCTTCTATCCATGAAAACTAATCAATAACCGGGTCTTGTATCGCTAGATGAATACAGATTTTTCGATAATAATCGGTACTAATCTAGTGATAAATTCAGAGCGAGTACTTGGAATAAATGTACTGAGGGTTGCTTCTTCGCTCCATTGACAAATGTCTTCGCACCGTTTGGTGCTCGAATGATAAAAGATGTACGGTGATAGAGTTGAATTCAGTACTGGTTTTTCGTGGGTGACTAATCACCTAATTTTTTATGTTCCAAACTGCATTTATATTTGCTTTGAGAAGTACTGTTTTGTCTAACATTAAATTTAGGCATTTACCACTTCGTGTGTCATAACCAAAGTCAGCGAGGTGAATTGGTGTATCCTTGTGCGTCGACATTAAACGATTGTAGCGAGTGAACTGCTTCAGTGTGACGTCAGTCGGACCTTCTTTTGAACTTCAAGTATCGGACATTTTTACTGGAACCTTATGTAATTTTAATATCTATGTGATAAAAGTGCGGATAATCGTCTCGTGTAGTTTTGGTGATGAGACTTCAGCAATATGGTCTACCTTACGTGTGTTTTTTTGTTATGTACTATTTCTTATTCGAGTGAAAATTAATTTTTTTTCTGTACAAAGCTCAATATCAGGATTGCTTATTTACCTAATAACATGTAGTACGTAAAATGAAATTATTTGCGCAAGCTGCAGGAAGATTTGTTGTCTCGGAATTGCAGCGTAAAAAAACAGGCGCATTATGCCGTGACGATACTTCGTCTTCATAATTTGTATGATCTCTTTTGTTCGTAAACTGTTGTCATATTTGAGGCATATGCTTTCTTTCATGTACATATTTCTTGTTATGTTAATTTTGTATAGTAAGTTTTTAAGTACAGCCATGAATAAGTTAGCCTTTCTTCTCTATCAGGCTTTCTTTCCTTCAGAACTTGCTGCATTAACAAGCATAGCTCTCCTTCCTTCTCATTCGAATCAAGTTTGTTTATTTTCTTGTTGAAATATTTTTAATGTTAACAGAATTTTAATACTGTTCCTTCAGCAACTATACTATCCATTTGTTGAAGAAGGGGATGGAGTTAAAGTTAGCTATACTTAATTTTTAAATTTTTTTCTTTTTCTCGAAAGGTTGATGGTTAGAAAAAGAAAGCTACGATTCTTTCATGGGCGCCGTTCATGGCCATATTAAGTAAAATTTACGCTCTATTTTCGTCTCTCGTTCTATTTTACTTGTGTGTGAGAACATGGACGTTAATTGAGAATGAGAATTGACTACGAAGCATTAAACGTGTCTTTCTTTTTAAATAAGGTTTACATAGTTGACATCACAAGAATTTACCCGCATAAATCCATTTGGCTTTTGACGGTCAACCGTATTAGAATATTTTCCGTATAGTGAACACTACGTTTTACTTTATGTTTGCCAGCTTCGTTGGATATTTGTGGTGTTTTTTAAGAATAAACCCTGCTGGAAACGTGGAGAAAAATACGTTATAAAGTCCAATTATAATCAAGTGTGTTAGGGTCAATCGATCTTGTCTACAGACTGATGAGGAGCTTCAAAGTCGAAGTGACGTTCCTGAGGCCTCACTTTTACATTTTATGCTTCCACCCGGTGAAAATAATTAAAACCTAGGGAACTGTAGTGCTTTTGTTGACTCTTTCATTAGTGATGGGGCTCTCAACCAGGAAAGAAGTTCAAATGGCCTTCATAATTAATTAACGCGTTTTAAAGGATTCATTTCTGCTTACAAAATTACTGTATTTTGTTACAAACTGCGTACTAATAAAGTGCCATAAATTAGCTTGAAGGAATTTCAAAAATCTGGACTTGGTGTTTACTTCACCGTGTTTATGAGGCAATTTTAAAGGCAGGAAGACAATGACCCCAAGTTTCACGCCTTTTCTTCAAAACTACCATCGAAACCCAATTTTGGAAGATAAAGTATCTCTTTTTGTCAGTCGTACAACAGCGTACTTTAGAACTGCTTTTTTATCAAGTGGCATCCGAGGATTGTATAGGTAATCAGCTGAAAATTACGTTCTTTATCCAAATTGATACGTTTTTGGGTTGAGGGCCTCTACTTAGAACATAGTTGAATGAGGTATTGGTATCGATGACGCTTATTATTGGGTGTGTTTGGTGCTCACACGAGTTAATATCTCCTTAGATTTAATTGACAACGTAGTTAAATTTATTCGCGTGCAATGGTTTGTCGACGCAGCTATTTTTCTAAATGATCTCTTGCCTAAGATTTGTATGCGATATCTGCTCCAGCCGTTGCTGCTATTGGTGCAGACTTTACCTCTTGTAACTCTCTTGCGTTGTGTCTGAACTTTCAGTTAGGGATGCGGTATACGGCAACCGCTTTGTCTGCCAGCTGGTTGCTCTGACGATTGGTGGCTCGTTAGCGCTCTGGTTGAGTGGTTGTCTACCCTCATGTTCTTCTGGTTGGCGGCTAGCGTTGTTACTAGCAATCATCACCGGCTGGTGGTCTAGCGTTGTTACTGGCTGGTGGTCTAGCGTTATTACTGGCAATCATTACTGGCTGGTGGTCTAGCGTTGTTATTAGCAACCATTGCTGTCCGGTGGTCTAGCATTGTTAAAAGTAACCATTACTGGCTGGTGGTCTAACGTTACTAGCAATCATGACTGGCTGGTGGTCGAGTGCTTAATATCAAACTTTGCTGCTTGCTGATAAGATGTTCTTTGCATGTAAAAATTGCTGCCTAGGGGCTAATGTATTTTACTGGTAATAGTCGCTAACTGATTGTGTTGCATAAATTTCGATTAGAAAATTTCCGTTGAATATATTCATTTTGGTAGCATTTGTAACTTACGTATTTCTGTAGTTTAAAAGCATTTCTTCCTATTGATAGAGTAAGGTACTTTATTCTTTGGCTTCGTTAACTATCAATTGAGGAAAAAACGTTTTCTATTTTAGGTCAAGCGTAACCCAATGGTATATCTCGCAGTTCAAATCCCACTTTGGCTACAAAAACTCTTGAATATTTTTTCTGAGAAAATAAATATTGTAAATTTAACACTCATCAAATAAATTAAGTGAGTCTGCATTTCAATCATCCAAAAACATTGGGCCATAAAATATTAAATATGAAAATCAGAATTAAACGACTTGATATGTCTTACTGAAGGTACAACAATACATGACATTGCAAATGGTAACTGTACACAACTTAACTTCGGAGCTGAAACAAAATCTCTGTTCAGTCGATTTTTCTGTTACTCCTGTTGTCATCGATATGGAATTCCAAGTTAAGACCTTTACTTTGGGTGGTGTGCTTGTCTGATACTATGACTTACTTCATTGTATATTGTACTTCGTCGATGGCTGTAGACCCTCTAAGAGATGTCTCTTGTGCTTTAGGCTTGTAGACTTCACTGAACTTGTGTACAAAATAATCAAGTTAAATTAGATGAGTGCTGCATGCATAAAACGCTTCTATACTGTATAACGTGTAGCTAATAAGCCCTTCTCACTCCTCCAGTTGTCTTGGGAAAAGTTGTTTCTTGACCGTCTTGTATTGCTCATTCTGTAATTGATAATCCGCGCCGCACAGTCGCTCATCTATAAACTTGTACATTGGTGATCTGAATTGTTATATGTACACCACTCTGACGGTGGTGGTCCTAAAGTTGTGAACAGAAATGTTCAATTGGTATAGTACTTCGATTGGTAATGTTATTTTGTCTTGCCATTCTGTTCGTTTGACTGACTCATTATCTTGGATCTTCTAGCGATATTTTTTGTCTTCATGTAGCATGATTAAGTGCATCAAAATCTAAAATTAAAAAAAAGAAAATTTAAGCTCGTAAGAAGAGTGTACTGTGCAATCAAAAGTTTTATTCTTGAATACTATCTGATTTTTTTGAGTGATATCAATAATTGATTTTCTTCATAAAGGCCGCCAAATCGTTCTCTTTTCCTTCACTTGTATTAGTTGTGACCTTCGAGCCATTTCTTACGCAACGGGAAATATCGCAACTCAATGTTTGTTATTTGGAAAAGATTGTGCGCGATTTAGCATGGTGAACTTAAAAACAGTTGCATTTTTCGTTGTGAGTGATAGATGTCTTTTCAAGCGACTTATGCAGTTAATAGAGACCTTAGTGCCAGAGTAAATTTTGAATCACATCTGGCGTACAATACATTGTCTAATGATGGACTTTTTTGGATGTTCTCATAGTTCACTCGTTGGTCAGATTGTGCTTATTCCCTTTTACAGTAAGATTTTATGTAACCTCACTTTGTACGCAGCATACCACCGTTGATTTATGTACTAGTTGCAACACTTGTTCGGTTCCACTTTGATCCCTTCATAATACAAAACACCTCGAGCGTTGAATGGTTTCGAAAATTTCAATGGAGTGCCGTTTCTTTTTTGGTCTTCATACAATCTTGATGGATTTTATAAAATTCACAGAGGGAAGGTCTTCGCTAATACGAAACTTTCAGTCCAATCTCAATTTTTCTCCTTCGCTACCCTGGCGTTAGAAGTTTCCTCTCGTGGTGAGCAAAATGAATGAAACCTTTGGTAGGTTTGCAATTTTTTCAGTGCGGGCCAATCATGACGTCTGTTGCTGAGGAGCACTACCAGTTGTCAGCTGAAAAAATCAAGTTCATGTTTGATGGGCTTGTAGGTAACCTCGGAATATTTTGGACATTGAATTTAGTTTTTGTTGATGATTTTACGACTAAACAAAATTTGTTCGATAATGGAATGTCCTGGAAATTTGGGGGACCTATCATCCCTCGAAGGATAGGTAAGGATTTTTAGTTCTATTCGGGAAAAGGGTGTTCTCTCCACCTTCTGCTTCACGTCTGTCCTCGTCAGTTTACTTCAGGCCTTGGAGGATTAGCGTTCCTCAGTTTTTTCTGAAGTTAACCCTCTGAAAATCAGCATGATTTGTGGCTACTCAGAACGTGTAGGGTGTTCATAAAATTTTTAATAAATTAAGCGCTCTGTAGATTTAACATCATGCAATGGTTTTAATTGTGAACTAAATGATTATACTGAACAAATATGAAAGGATGTGATTCAATTGTATCAGAAGTTGACACCTGGATTTTAGCTTCAAAATAGGATCCGTTCTTATAACCGTAGATCTGAACCCCTTGGCAGAATCTAGCAACAGCTTGTCGGATTTTTCTCTTGCTCATATCTCTTGTGGTTTTGCTAACAAGTTCCTTTAAATTTTCACTTGTCTGTGTGTTGCATTGATAGACAATGAATTCCATGTCTCCACTACCAGCAGTCAAGAGGACTGGGCGTATTAATCCAACAAATGAATATGCAATTGAGGGCTCACATGAACGTCTTTTTCCTTTCATTCTGTTCACGGTCTCGTGTCCTGGGAAGAAGTTCAATATCTTTTTGAAATGGTTAAGTTGATGCTCATTCCTTGCTCTTCTAACGATGAGGACTTGATGCAGAACTATAGTTTAACGGCTGTTTGCGGGAGTGTAGCATCAAACTTTGTTTCTAAACATTTACATTGCTATTCGGTCAATATTTTGGTCGATAATAGATCTTATTTTCAGATTCCTGAAGCTAAACAAAAATTTAATCCCTATCCAAATAGTGGTAAATATAATGTTTGCAAAATTCCCGTATTATAAATACCAATGTATGAAATTGTGGTCATTTATAATATTCCTTATTGTCGTGTATTTATCTGGCATTTTTCAAGTATTTGAATACCTTGCATGTCAGAAACATGATTATATCACCTTATTTTCATTTGCATCTTCTCGTTCTACATCATGGAAATGGCTGCTGTATTGACAATTTGCTCGTGTTTATTTTCGTTTCATTCTGTCGTTGCGATTTATTGGCTAACTGAGATGCTTTTTCAATCGATGTATCGGGCTGTAGCAACCTATGCTGTACCACTTTCGAAAATTTGTTAAAGTCTTGACCTATTCCTCCGAAATAAATTTCTATTGTTAATCACCTTGAGTGAGCGAGAACGAAGGTAAAATCTTGATATTGAGGATTTTTTTGTGAACTTTTTCGGAATTCTTACTGAGAGAGATAACTAAAAAATTAATTCAAATATAAATCATTTTTTTTACTTACACTCGTTTACTACATCTTTTCAAACTGAAACTACAGCTCAAAATTACAAAACAGATGAAATGAAATAGAATACTACATTTTTAATTTTACCTTCCACGAGGTCAGATCCGGTGATTTTGTTTCTTTTTCAGTTACATTGAATTTACCATTGTATAATTTTTGAATGTTTCAGTGCATTTCGGTGATTTTATTGGTAATTCTACTCGCGAGAGCATCACCTTGAAATTGGTAAGAATCGATTAATTTTATCAAGATCTACATTCGTTCATATTTTAATTTTGATCTTGTACAATCCAACCGTACATACAATAATTTTGAAAGGAATTTAATTTACATTATATTGATGAAGTCTTTTTGGTTATAATCCGGAGGATATGAAGTTTTGGCCGAATGTAACTTGGATCATTGGTTGTGTACTTGATATTTTAAGTCAGCTCAGGAAACATGTGAATAAATTTTCCAGTACCTGTAACATGGAATTTCTGGTTTCACTGCGCAAAAAGACAATTATAATGTTGTATTAGTGTTTTTGGAAACTCGCATTTCTTTCTAATTCATTTAGGATTTGAAATGTGTGAATTGCAAACTTCCTTCTTAGTTTAAATTCAAAATAGTACAAAAAATTTGTATTTATTTCATTTTGCTGACCTACTGAAGAAGAGTTCTGACGTCCGAGTCATTATTGGAAGCTGTTACGTTGTTCACGTTAAAAATAAACGAGATGTGTTGCGTGACCAAATTTATAATTAGAGATCATTCTTTGTTAAGCAAATTTGTCTATGTTGAGCCAATTATTCTTCATGATTCATCAGTTTTCAGTATTTGCAGACCACTAAATTATAAAAAACAGTTTACGTCATCATTTTTTATGTGTTCTCAATGCCTATTTTTCTCCGGTAGGTACGTTGAAGGGATTGTCTTGCAGTGTACCTATGGGACTTGTTTGTTCAGTGGTAGGAGAGTTCAAAAGCGCCTGTCAGGGAACGCATGTCCATGTCTTCCTTTAAAGAACAAGCGTTGTTTAGAGGTACGCTGAGCTCCAGATAAGACTGGAGGGCGTCCTCTGTGGATCTAGAGTTAGGTTTGGGGGAGTCGTAAAATGTAATTTCTTGTGTGAGTGGTCGATGTGTCGTTGCGGCCATTTCCTACTAGAGGGCAACTGAATGTTTCTATGTCTCTCATCATTTCTTTGCTCTACCACAGGGTGATCTTTTTCAGCCACTTTCAATAGGGTCATTGCTGTCCCTAATATAACTACAGTCGATGTCCATCTCATTCCAGACGTAAAATGCTTGACTTAGTCATTTTTCATCCTATTACTGTCACGATCACAATACTATCACAATAAAACTAAATGTTTTCTCTAATATTTAGATATAAACTTATTCTGAAAAAATTATTTACAGCTGAATCTAAACTTAGCTTTCTGTATATTAGATAAATTTAATTTTGGCAGTCGTATAATTCTTATTTTATTCGACATCTTAATTGCTGTAAGAGTTGTTATCCGGGATCACATTTTCTTATTTAGGTGACTCAATTCGGATATTTTGAGCATGGCGAAATTCAAAAGAACGTACTTCTTTGTTCGTGTACATTGTGTAGCTTGGTGATAATAAAGTTCAATGAATGATGTTTTCGAGTGGGGATTTCTTTAATTCTGTGTTCTATCTTAACGCTCTCTGTGGTTCTCTGTATTTCAAATTGTGTGGCTTTACATTCACATAATGAAAACGGATTGCCTACTTTTGATTCAGGAAAAAATTTCAAAAAATTCCAATAAGGCGTTTAGGGACTAGTTTTCCAGTTTTAATCGTTAACTTCTTAAAATGTGAGATTTTAATGACTTCGTCAACCTACGAGGATTAATTGGCTGCTATATGCATATCTTCGTGTTGGAGAACAATTGTTTGTTTTCTGAAGTTATTGTTTTGTAGGAGGGCGTGAATTGAGCTCTATGAATAACTATTGGCTGTTATTAAATCTGTAAGTGAAGTGTAGGAATTTTCTTATTGCAATATCATTAGGGTGTTAAAAAGTAAATTAATTGATTCTCATATTTTCATTGGCTTAATATTGTTCTACGATTGTAAATAAAATAAAGGCATATTTAATTTACACCATCGTTTGCCTCTCCGCACCCCTTTTGGTGCATCTGAAGTACCTTGTCCATTTATACATCAAAATAACTCATAAGCTATAGAAATGCTATCGACATGCACTCATAGCACGCAATGTGTAAGGCTTTCGTGTGTGCTTTTAAATCAGAATGAAGAAATGTAAATATGAAAACATTGATAAAATTGAGAATCCCATTAAGCTCGACCTCTGAATGCTTTACAAGTACTGAATGCTTGAAAGTGATATGTTTAATAATTTTTTGTAGATATCTTCTGCTTTTCAAGAAATAGAACATAGGTTTTTGTAATAGTAAGCCTCACGTGTACTAATGGTAATCCAATTAAATGAGTAGTTTTGAATCATATATTTCTACTATAGTATATCACTTGGCTACCGACTTTTTGTGGTTAATTCCAATACAGCTTTCGAATGAAACCATCATCGAAGGTGTACATATGAGTTTACTATAAAATAAATGACCAATGCCGTTACCGAAGTATATACTACAGAACAAAACCTTCGTTGACGTAGTGTATTTAAAGGGACATACAAGAAAAGAAAACTAGATGACATTAAAAATGTACCGAAGCGATGATGTATAATAACGCTCATCGAAGGTATTAGAGAAAAAATTCGGAATCACTATAATAGGACACAATTTATTGGGATAATGTTCATCACAGAGATAGTTATAAACAATTTATTTTTACACCATAAATCTTAGAAAAACATGTTAATCTTCTCTTTTTGTCTGCATTCTAGCTCGTGCATCAGGCAGGACAATCAAAAATCTTACAAAAAACTCAAGACATATGTTGCATCACGGCATAGATTTTCAACGTTATTAGGACTAAATTTGATAGATTTTGATATGTGGCAGGCCCGACACCGTACCAGCTCAATATTTTAACTGTTTCCGGTAATAC
>VCRD01001086.1:102428-161223 GCA_006783055.1 Trinorchestia longiramus
TGAGGAATGTAACATGACTGTTGTGGATACAACGAAAGATTTTTTAGTGCATGCATGGAATAAGCGACAGTGTTGTTGAATAGTGATTTTTTTGTTATGTAACTACCTGCTAAGCATGCGGTGCTGTTTATGACAAGCTGGATCTTCCAGTGATGCCCTCACTTGTCTGGTTCATTTGGATGGAATGACTTAGGGTGGCCCCAGAGGAATTACTTTTGATGACCCTGGCTTACAGGAGAAAAACTCTGGAAAGCCATCCTGTTGCATGTGTGTGTGTATTAGAGGGAATTAAAGGCTGTTACAAAGGCCCCAGCCTTTGTAAGAGCACCAGCTTACAGAATGTAAAACTTACAAATGTGCAATTTTAAGATAGAGTTTGGTGTATCTTATATATATATATATATTTTTTTGTTTTTTATAGATTTAGTGAGCAATTTTTTCTCTATTTTCAACAAATAGTTTATTTCCACCCATTTGTAAAACCAAATTTAAACATATTTTTGCTGGATTGAAAATCTAATACATACATGAAACATTTCAAGAAGAAAGATGCTAGAGTTTCTGATTATGCATGCATGTTTGAATATTTTAAATACTCTCTCCTGCTTATTCATGGACATTTTTTTGTTTCAGAAGTTGATATTGTCAGCATGCCTTCCTCTGTAAGCAAAATAAATAAGACTGGGTCACAAAGTGCAATCTTTGAATACTTTCGTGATTCATGTGTGAATGTTGTTAAAAATCCTTCTGTAGACTCGGTGAAGGTTTTACATTCCAAACTTGTAGACTTTAACCAGTTTACCAAAGTTTTGACTTCAAAAGCTGATGAAAGATTATTGTCACCACTACTGGACTATATATCCTTTCCTTTGTTGATGGTGTTTAAGAGAAACTGGTAAGTATTTTACAGGCTCTGTATGTGTAGCTATGAAGGTACACACAAATTTGTTAGTTATTTTATGTATTTTTATTACCATAAGGTTCTGTGTTTGCCTTGAGGTTTTTTAGTTCTTGTATTGTTATTTAATATTCAGAAAATTTTAAGGACTTAAGCTGTATTGAATAGTTGTGCTAGTTATAGTTCTACATTGTTATTGTGCATATCCTCTATTTTCTTTCCTTTGCTTAATAAATTGCAGGGATAAATCACTTGGGACAACATTATACTAAAACTATAAAATAAGATGATTCTGCAAGTGAAGAAAGCAATATAAAAATTTTTAAATAGTAGCACTAGAAGGAATTTTATTTGTTTGAATGTGTAAAAATCAAATGTACACTGTGCATATTTTACTTATTGAATGGTTATCACATGGTGACCATGTGCTTGAGAGAATGTGTAAAGCCATTGGTGTTGCCTTGTATGGGAGATAAAGTGTGCTTGATGCAGCTTTGACTTCTCCAGAATTGATGTTATAGATACTCACAAATTTACATTCTTACAACAATGATAATAGTGTGAAGAAGAGCAAATAAGAAGCCTGGCTTTCTCAAAGTAATATAATATACTTTTTTCAATACCAGTACTTCCTCTTTGATCTAGGGATTGATGCATGTTTTATTATAATAGTTCCTAAATTGCATTTGAAATATTCTGTTAATAATTCTTTTGTTTTGCAGTGGTTGGCAAGTCAAGGAAGAGTGTTTGGCTTGCCTAAGGTCCCTCCTTGAGCTTGCTGTGTGCTCATCACCCAAGAGCTTCATTCAAATTTTCACATCCTGTGTGGTCATCATTGCTGATGTAAATGATCCTGGCAATGGTGAGCTGCTATTCATACAAAGAGTTTTGCTGATGTCATTTATTATTTACTTGTTCTCTAGAATTAGGGTTTGCTGCTGGTGTCAGAAATCCACAGTAGTGTGCAACATTTTGTTTTTACAATCACTAATGTATGACACAAGCATGAAGGAAGTGTGAGGCTGGTTATCATTTTGTGTTTTTCAATAAAAAAATCAAGTTTTTGCCATGTTGCATATCTGTAAAAAGAGCTAGCTTAAGTACATGTGCTTTTCAGGGACTTGGTGAATTATTGAGCAATTACTGAAACCTTCTATCTTCTTTTCACATGATAGAATTGTTTGTGATCTCAAATTGAATAACTGATTTTTCTGTAAATGATTAAATTATATTTATTTAGCTATAAAATTTTGCAATTATTTTTCAAGGGCCTTTTCATTATTAAGAAACACCTCATTAAGATTCTTTTTTCTATTAGGCATCACCTACAATGCATTTTTTATTTCTGATCTCTGTTTAATCAACTGTTCACTTTACAGATGCAAATGTTTTTCATGTGCAGTTAGTGGTTGCAGTGAAGAACTGAAGTTGTCAGCACTAAAAGTTCTGAAGGAGCTTGTTAGCAACACGCCTGAGGATGTGCTTCTGCCCATGTACTCTAATGAGCAACTCCGTGTCCAGATCGGGCATGCCATCTTCTTATTTATTAAAATTGCTCAACATGAAAGCAGCAGGACTCTCAGGTAGGAAGTCACTAGCTCCTTGTTAACTATGAGCTGAAGTTATGTTACCAGTCAAGTTAACATAAGAAAGAATGTTAAATTTAAGCATTGGTCCATTGTGCCATTATTAATATGATCTATGCCACACGTACTTGGTGTATGGTGATCTGCATCTCTTCAGCTGATTATTTAATTTGTTACTTTGTGCACATCCTACACTTGAAATTATGCATATTAAATTGAATAAAACAGTTCAATATTCTATATATCTTGCAGTAATTATGCAGAATTGTAAACTTGTTTCATGCTTCTGCTTCTTTTGATTTAAATTTTTACTTTCAATATGTTTTAAGTTTGTATGTAATTGGGGTTCGTGGGTGGGTATTGGTCTGCAAGGAAGCCTGCACTTGGAAACCATGTAATTGCTCTCTCTGGGCCAGCCAGACAAATGCAGTTTTGGGACCAATTTCGTTTCATGTGTAATTGCTCTTTAAAAAGATGCATTGCTTGACAGTCAAGTCAGAAGTTGCTATAATTTTTAAAAAATTTGATAACTGCACAATATATATGATAGTTAAACCTTGATGTTCAAATTATCATTTTTATTTTCTCTTAACTTTTCCACTGCTATGTTTAGTTCTATTTTGATTATTTTCTTAATGATATTAACTTTACTTTTTTTGCTATTATTAGTATCAAAACTTTGGAGGTATTCAGTAAGTGATACAGTTCTTGGTTTACTCAAGAAATATAATTATTGCACTTATTTCTCACAGAATCGTTGCCCTGGAAACCATCTGCAAATTTACATTAGAAGATATTTTTGTTGACAAGATCAGCAACATAGACTCAGAGGCAACGACAGCCTCAACAATTACAACTACCTCAACAGCAAGGGACCTAAATGACACTGAAATACCACCTTCCATATTTGCCGAGTCCAAAGGTGTCACGGAAAGTAGCAAAGGATCTTTTGCTGGTAGCACAAGGCAAGCTTGCAGTGCTGCAGAGCGAGAGCAGCAACGCCGTGGTGCACGAGATGCACTGAGCACCTTCCTGCCTGGGGTCTGTACCGCCTCTGCCAGGATTGCTGTGGCTGATGAGACCAAAGGACATAAACTCGCGGTGGTACGTTGAATCGTAAAGAAAAGGAATTTTCAAACTATCATATGCTAAAATTGTATCTCATAGCATTTGTTCAATCTTATTTTGTCCAATAAAATTTTTTTTTCTATTATCAAAATTGGATCAAAAATATTGGAAATATACAATATGATGGAAGCATATTGTTACAATTATTTTGAGGAAAGAATGTTTAAAAATTCAATTTGCTGTAATATAAAATACTGCCCTTTAGTGACTTTGTGTAAAGGTAAGTATGTACTCGTATGCGAACAAAGCAACAAACTTCTGTGAGTACAGGATTTAAACCTTCAGACCATAGAACAAATTTTCCATGAAATATCTACTAGAACAATTGACTTTGTGTTTCTTTCAAGCGCAAAATTTATTGGTTTAGTGGGGATCTTTGATGGAACAAACATTGGTGGCAAGAGTATGAGGATTCATCTCCTTCTGTAAGCAGTAAATCCATAGAAATAGCTTCCAATCCTGATATACTGGAAATTGCTTGATTGTATTTTTTTAAATATATTAGATAGAAAGACTAGAGCAGGTTATGGAGGATGAAAGATGTAGTAATAATAAATAATGAGATGTTTATTTGCATTTAGTATCTCTTGATACATTTTCTCCTTTTATATATTGAATGATACCTGGTGCGTTTTCCTACATTCGGAAATGTATAACATGAATTAACACTGTATTGAAAGTTCAGGGTAGCACGTAAGTCAATATACATTAGCATATTAGTTGCTACTGTTTACTTTGTGCCGATTGATCGCAGACTACTTTTTCTGAAAGAAAATATGCATGTCTGGAGTTAGCATCACAAAAATTTTATACTGGAGTATGTAATGCACCAAGATTCTTTACATCAATTTTAGTAGTATCAAAACTCTTGCCTGGATTAGCATCGCATTGATGTTTTTTCTTTTAACTTGGAGGAGTAAAATAATTTTAAATGTGTTGTATCATTATTCTAGATAAAAATTTTAGTATCGGAGAGGCTCTAAATCTTTATTTCAGTCGAAGAATGGTTTTGTATCTAGATTTAAAAGTTATGTAATTGAAAGTCGTGAATTTAGTGATGCCAAGTTCACGCAACATTTGCACTAAACTTTTATGCATCAATTCAAATAATTCTCAATTGAAGATTTTGTCTTCTTGAGAGCCTAATTTTCAGTCGCTTGATGTTCCTAAATATGTACTCCAAGTTCCTAAAGGTTAAAGTGTCAATTTCAATGTCGCATCAATATGTTAAATTGAAACGTCATATGCAGGAATCTTCATAATTTTTATGCATAAGATGAGGAAATTTAGATTGAAGATTCTTGTGACGCTAAATTATGTTGTTTCATATACAGCAAAAGTGGGTGAATGTCGGTGACGTTGATAAAGCTCACTGTAATGAGAATAAAGAATAAACCTTCTAGGATTAAGGTTGCATATCCCATATTGTTGTATGATAGTCCATGCTTGTCTAGTCGCAAAATGAATGTGATCTTAGATTTTTTGTTTTGTATCTTTTGTGTGGGTGCTTAGAGCCAAATGGGGGATATTTTAATTGTTTATGTTGCTGAGAACTTGATACGTGGCGCTTTCAATTATGCTAAAAGATGAAGTGATACAAGTTCACATTTAATTTGACTCAGTCGCAATTCTTAATTTTTTTATGGATTTGTGAATATCGGCGTGAATTTAAGCATTGTTTGTTAACGAGCATTGTGCACAGGCGAGCATGAGGACTTTGTGTGTGATGCTGGTGGTGGTGCTGGAGGATACGTTCATCTCCAGTGTGGTGAAGAGCTGTGATGCTGACGCCCTCATCACGACACTGCAACGCAAGATGAACATCACAGCAGACACTGCACACACTCCTCATGTTAGTGTTGAGACTTTATTATGTGTAGCACCTCATCTTGGTGCCCGAATATTGTCTCGTAGTCTGAAAAAACATTTTGAAATTTTTGTTTTTGCAAAATTGAAGTAAATGGTATTTAAGTGTCATTTATGGTGTAATAAAGGCCCCAGCGTATCTCACTACCGCACCTGTAGGGAGTTCTTGTCGAGCTACAGTCATTGACGACTGTAATATCTCATTATCACTAACAATAATATGTAGCATAACTGCTAAGTCGGGCGAATCTTAGAGGTTTATTTGGCAACGCAAATTGAAGCTTTTGGTCAAAAAATTTATTTTGTTACGCGTTGCTACTATTACAATTGATTACTCTATTAATATATTTAATTGATTACTCTATTATTTAACTCTAGATTACTCTATACAATTAATTACTTGATTATTAATATTTCAACTGTTGATACAGTCCACAACTCACGAACAGGTTGCGTTTCAGACGGCTGTACCACTGGGCATATGCTTTTAACCCATTTACGCCGAGAATAGGAAATGTATTCAGATTTGTTATAACTTTCAATAAAGGGTAAAATGGATGTAAAAGAAACAAAAATGACATCCATTTAGTTGTATAAAATATAATTTTTGAAATATGAGGCGTGATCATATGGACACGCTCGGCACGAGAGGGTACAAAAACTGTGAGGGTACAAAAACAACTGTGTTCATATGAACACGCTCGGCGTAAATGGGTTAATGTCACTTGGAGAGTGGGACGTGTGTTTTGATTACAATAAGCCCTACTTCCGGACGTACAGATGTGAACAGCGTTTTCGGTAGTGTTTAACGTACTTTGAACAGCTTTCAAGTATATGAAATAAAGTGTATAATGGGAACAAAATAACATCTTCAGTTTTAATTTTAGTGAGTCACTTGACATGTCAGAATACTAATAACAGCAAAAATTCTGTAAATCACGAAAGCGCAATTTTTGCAGAATGAACATGTTCGAATGTGATTGCTTGGGTTACAGTGAGATAAAGCAATTGTTTATGGCGTTTGCTTCCTTCACAAACTACTGTGGCAGTTCTTGTGAATTACTTTTGAGTTTATGAACTTTGTTTGCGCGTACCAAAGGTGGTAAATCAAACGTTTGCAGGTAGTTGACTATCTGTATTGTGAATACTTACAAACCTGGAATATAGTAATAATGTGAACACTTGTAGGTTTTAAATTATCTAAATGCGGTAAAATATCTCATAGCGTGGATTTACTGAGGTGGGCTTAGTGCTAGATAGGCTTTGAGACTTCCTCTTCTTCATTGGCTCGCTGGTTGACTAATATGTCAACCTTTGGCCCTAAAGTGTCTTGACTCTGTTTTTTTTTCTCAAACTTTTTCATTGCTTCGAGATATTTTTGTTCACTTGGTTGAGACACTGAAGAGTTGTTCCTCTGTGGGTTACTTGAATATGAGGTAGTCATCGAATTCTGTTATGGATATCTTTTATTTTAGGAAAAATGCTTCTTGAACTGTGCTTGTAATTGTATTCTTGTATGGAAAAGCTCATTGTGACATTGCCACTTCTCTTCCGAAATATTTGAAAAAAAACTTTAACTTTTAACTGTACTTATATTGCCCACAGAAATTTATACCATCATACTAAGTAGAAATACATGGCCTAGACTACTTTGTTTCTAAATTTATAGTAATGAACAATCATGGAATATTCTATAATTAAAATACTATTTCTTTCTTCTTATCGTACCGATTTCCCTGCCCCACTAACAACTGATCTGCTTTCCTCGAATGTGTGCTTTGCAGAATGGACGAGTGTAATGTGTTCAAATTCATTCTGTTTGGGACTACAAGCATTTCTTTGTTGTTCTTTGTATAGTGTATAATCACCATTCTATTATTGATAAGGATGTATTGTGTTCGACTTCTTTGTGCTTGGGACTACAAGCACTTCTTTGATGTTCTCTGTATTGTCACTAATCTATGTATGATGCACTGAGCTGTATGCTTACGTTTACTTTTTAGGAGACGAAGAAGCGTGAGGACAAGAAGCCAACAAATACAATAACAAAAAGCTGGTTGGAAGCTACAGGCACAAAGGTGGTTCAGCTGGTGGAGGGTGTTTGTCGCCAGCTGGTGATGCACTCTCATGTTAGTGTAAGGAGACAGCTGGTGCGTTTTGCTGTGGACCTTCTGCGTCATTGCAGCAGGTAAATTGGATTTTAAGTTAAATACTTGTTATTGGATCAATGTTGGTTAATGAATGCTTCTCAGGTCACTTTACTCACTGATCGGACTACTGCAATCAATCGCGAAAATAATAATAAAAATAAATTGTGTGAATATCTTTATGCATCGTTTTCCTTCACATAAGTTTCTTGTCTCTACCCAATAATACAAACCTACACACACGAGGGTGGGTACAGCGAGAAGCATCTCGCTGGTTACTCATTCACTGTAGCACTGTTTGCTTGTGTCTCACTCAGGTCTTGACTCCCTAGTGTACAAATGATCTTGTTCCTCTTATTGCATCCTGAGTGAAGAATTCTTGTACAATTGCTACGCTAAATTGAGCAATGCAAAGAAGTAGCTATTTTGGAAATTTGCCCGTACGACCAGTGTTAAAACTGACATTCTGTGTGTGTTTAAATTCCTTGGAAAAAGTTGTTACAAAAACATTTATCGGTTTAATTCATAATTATTATATTGAATGTTCGTCTAAGAAATTGAAATGATGGTTTGTATGTGTTAGTATGTATTTAAAATTGATGAATGAAACCCAAAATCAAGTCGTGAGACTCTTTGTGCTACATTAAAGCTAGTACCATTTATGAAGATTGTTTTTCACTCTCAGGACTGTTCCGGGACTCATTATTCCGTGCATTGAAGCGCTGGCGACTCTCGCTGCTGACCAGAACCCTTCTGTGAATTCCTTTGCTCGGACTGCACTCCAAGAACGTCATCTCAATGGGGACTTAGAAAAATCCTTGGTTGAAGGGAAACCTACCCGATATCAAGGTGTTAATGGGTGCTCATCTACGGAGTCTACTCAATATCTCAAATGTCAAAAGAAACATCGATTGCCAGGAGCTGATGCTGAAGAATATAAAGGGTCTAATGACAATACAACCAAAATGAATGAAGAGGTCTGCCTACAAAATCACGTTTCTCGTAGTGACGATTCATTGACGATTGATTCATGTTGTGAGTCGTCTCTTGGTACAGGTACTAGCGTGAGTGGTCCAAAATTAGCCTCTGTTCCTGGTGGTGAAGCGTCCAAAGCTGCTGGAAATAATGGCACTGGAAGCCTGTCTCCTGAAATTTGCTGTGCTCTGCAGGAACAATTCTCTCGAGCTATCAAGCGGTTGCCCACGGTTGCCAGATCCTCAGGTACGTTTAATGAGCCTTTGCTGTCAGCGTGTAGGAGTGGAGTTTCTTGGAATCTAGCGTGTTGAAATGAAGCGTGTTGAAATTGAAGAAGTGTATTGAAATGGAGTGTATTGAAGCGGAACATATTGACATGGAGCATGTTGACATGGAGAATGTTAAAATGGAGCATGTTCGAATAGAGCGTCATCGACGAATTCATAGCGAGAGACCGTCCGCAACACATACACGGAAAATAAATGTGTACTGTTTTTAAACCACATTTTCATAACCCACCTTTGAACATTTTTGTGCCAAACTCGAAGACTATTGCTAGTATGGACCTTGTTTGTTGCGTGAGAGATGTAAAAATAAAATCAAGTTTTATTTGTAGTATATGTATCCCGATTCTTCTTGCTCAAATTAACTTGAAATTTGATTTAAAATGTATGTTCACACTGGTTGGCAATTTACTATAGTTATGATAACTCACAATCAGCATCATACAGAAGTCAGGTCCTCATAGGTATGGCCTCGTACATGTGGGTCCTCAACAATGAACCCGAGTGTTTGTCCTGCGTGTTCACGAGTACCTCACAAAATGCTTTGGAAGAGTTCTCAACTTGACTCTGTACGGTGTGTGCAGATGGTCGGAACGTGAGGGCGCTGGTGCAGAGACTGCAAGGGTACATGACACTATTGGGGGACAAGGAGCTGTTTGAGGTACTACAGCTGCCAGGGCAAGGCACGTCTCTAGTTGTCTCTTTAGCGTCCTGCCTCGCTCTCGACTCTAGGGACAGAGACCTCCTGCTGCACCGACCCTCCACTGCGGGTGAGTGGTGCGTGTAGCTGCTCAGGACACTAGTGCTGTGTATGTAGTACGAAGCTAGTAGTGAGGTATGGTGTTAAACCATTAATGCCAAATGGGAACTTATGTGCTCAGAGATAATCATTCCCTGTAGTCTCGTATTCTAAATGTTTCGTTCAAAATGACGGTAAAATTACATAAAAATAAGTAAAGGAAGGAGTGGTAATTCACCCAACATTTCGATCAGTCTAAAAATAATTTGGTGGTTTTAGAGTTAATCCAGCTGTAGAACATAGTGTAAATAAGAGGAGCACGTAGTAGCTTGAAACTGTTTGCAAATTTAATCCTTAGCTGAACACGATATTTGGTAGTGATGCATATGTTGTACCACCATGCATGAAGCGGTTCAAGTAAATAATGGAAGGTGCTTATGATCGTAGTTATTGATTTTCTATGAAATGCTGGGTATTTTCCGTGAAAAGTCTCGGAGCAGTAGCTTTCTGCTCTTTGCCTTTTGATGCTCCTGCCAAGATATATTGTCCGGAAATTAGGTTTTTTAGTCCTTGATCACTTGTGATTATTTATTTATCGTGTTAATTAAGTTGCAAAGAGAAACAGAAGCCTTTATTGCAAGTTCACTACTTCATACTTACATTTGGTAGTAAATTATAATGGTGGACGAACTTGAGCAATGATCATAAAATACAATTTTCTTAATCATTACTTTTATGTTCAAGTTCATTACGGGTTAAAATTCTTAAAACTTTAACACAATAAAGTTGATCTTTTTATTTTGTGGGACCTCTTTATTTTGTGGGACCTCTTTATGTTGAGAGACCTCTTTATTTTGTGTATCAGATATGTGGTCTATTCCTGCCGTCCCGTGCGCCCTGGGTGAGCGATATCTTTTCGTGCAAGACAACGAGGTCGTGTGTGGGTGCCGTGACGTAGCCGCCGGTGTGGGTCTCTGCCTCACTCCTGCTCTGCTCCTGCAGATGTGGATGGACGCCCTGAGCTCTGCCCAGCACCTCACGCCTGAAGTCATCAGCCTCCTGCCTGCTCTGCTCAGAGGTGAATTCTCTATGCCTCCCAAGCCACTATTTAGGTTCCTCTTAACACGTTGCCTCCGATTGCCTGACTGGTGTAAAACTTCACTTTGTACGCATAGTCACTAGACTGATCTGAAAAAATTACAGAACCTAACCTAAGTGGTACACATACGTACCACTTCGGAATCAACGTGTTAACACATTAACTGCGACTCCCAAATTAGTGTGTACATTTAACAAGGTCCTGTGTACCATATATGGTACACATCGTGGTCAAAGTGTTAAATAATTCTGCATGCTCTCTGCGTCGTGCTTCCTTTTTTTGTCGTGATATTATTTGTGTCATCGAACTTATTTTTTCATGTTCTCCCGTGTAATAGTTCTATGAAAAAAGTACTGATTAAATTCGTTCATACTGTACAAGCCACGGCAGGAGCTGCCTTGTTTTTGCTTCTTCAATTTTGCTATCAGAAAAAATTGGTGTACTGAGTAACCAACTTCTTATACGAGTATGTGCTTACACTCTAGCTTTTAATTTTACGTTTGTTGCATGGTAAATTTTCCTTTATTGCTACAGCTTTTAGTCTCCAACGGGGGCAAAACATTGAACTGGATTTATTATTTGATGCTCATATGACCATGGTGTACTGAATAACTTATAGAAGTGAAAGAAAGTAGTGTATGGGGATCTGTAGAATCTTGAGTAGTATTCTGCAGCTCTTGTTTCCCCTGGAGCTCTTGTTTCCCCTGGAGCTCTTGTTTCCCCTGGAGCTCTTGTTTCCCTTGTAGCTCTTGTTTCCCTTGTAGCTCTTGTTTCCCTTGTAGCTCTTGTTTCCCCTGGAGCTCTTGTTTCCCCTGGAGCTCTTGTTTCCCCTGGAGCTCTTGTTTCCCCTGGAGCTCTTGTTTCCCCTGAAGCTCTTGTTTCCCCTGGAGCTCTTGTTTCCCTTGGAGCTCTTGTTTCCCCTGGAGGAAGGGAAAGCTAAGTTTCAAACGGAGGGCGTTATTCACCGCGGAAATGATGGTCGTATTCGCGTCCCATAATCTGCCCCCGTGTTTTACTCGAATTTCTGAGCTGTGCAGTAGCTTGTTTCTTGCATTATATAATGGAAGAGCTGTAACTCGGCTGTATTACTGGTACTCGAAATACTTCTTGTTTAGAGTCAGCCAATACTCCGCATCAGTCATAAGTTACTGGTACTCTAAATGGGGCTGCAGTGGTTAAATCAGAAATATAATAATAATGGTACCCTAAATACTTTTACTACGCAGAGGTAGCCAACACTCTGGGTAGGTCGTAAGAATGCCTACTGTGTAGCATTTGTAGCGTCTCCCGTTGATGTGTTTGTTTTGAATATTTCATTTTCCTAATAAATGGTAATATTTTTTTTAGATTCTACTGTGTCTATGATGTTTGTTAGTAATTTTTGAACTTATGTTAGAATGGAATTATCGTTTTCTGTTGAATAAAACGATTGTTTATAGAAAAATAAAAGAAGAGAATTTATTACTGTTTACTTCTTCTCTAGAATAGAATAGAATAGAATAGAATGAGGCTATAGGAACGAACCTTCTGGCCCATTCTTGGGTCGGATAATTACTTCGATAATTATTCGGTTGTTTACCCAAGTCCCATGCCGTATTTCTAGCCGCGTCAACCATGTCGGCAGCGGGGTTCGAACCCGGGTCTTTCCGCTCGCAAGCAGATTCGCTCACCAGTCGACCAAGCTGGTTCTGTTGGACAGGATTCCCGAAACATCAATTAATATTTTATGTTTATCCAAGTTCTAGATCTTCTATTACATTAAATTATTTACTGCTATCTGTATTCATTTCTACAGGGATTCAGGTATTTTCTACCTATATGATGAACCTCGTATTGTATTCCATTGGTGTCATCGATTTTACGTGGTGTGCATGGTGCGATGAAGCATCATGTTTCAATATGAACTGTATAGAAGTACGTAAGAAGTGAGGGAGTATAGTTGGTATTAACCGATGCTTAGGAAAAATTCTGATAACAAGTGAAAGACTCGTAAGATTTGTTTCAGGGCACTCCGCTGCCAAGCGGTCGAGGGCATCGCCGTCTCAGGAAGAGAAAGAAGAATTCGTTAATTCGGTCCTTGAGTTTTTACTGTCTGAAAAAATGTTATTTGCTCCTACTGACGTCAATGTCTTCCGCAACACTAGGGAATCTGCTCATTTTTCGTCCAGTGCTGCATCATCTTCGGATGATCAATGCTACGAATTAGAGATGAAGCCTTCCAAACTAAGTAATGTGAGCGACTCCCTAGAACACATTTACTCGCGCTTCAACAGCCCCTTCAATCCGTGCGTCAGCAACTCGGAGTCAAGTTTAGCACTAAGTCGTAGCCGTGATACGAGGGAGACAAGCCTTAGTTTGTACGGGTGCCAGCGCAACGTGCTCACCGTGAGCTACAGTTTGCTTGCTGTAGCGGCCTGCGCACGGCTGATGGGTCCAAGCTTCATCATGTTCTTCAGTCGAGTGATGTGTCCTCTGCTCGAAATGTGTGGCGACTCGAATCTCCTCATCGCGCACAGTGCCAGGTACGATGAAGTTTTTGTGCGTAAAGAATTTTTGATATGAGTGCCATATTTATTTTCTCTGTATGTGATAGTGTCATCATTTTTCATTCACTTAGGAGGAATAGGGTTGTTTGAAAAAATATAAAATAATTTATTTTCATTTAAGTTTGTTATCGTTATACTGAAATTCTTGAAATATATTTGCATAACAGAAACTTCTCATTTTTTCTCGTCATTCAGTAGATAATTATCACACTTCACTTGGATTTGTATATTGCAGGTTCAGTGTATGCAATTATTGCTGAACATTTATTGTAGATCTTCTCTTAGGTTTGAAGTAGCTGCAATCTTAAGTTAAAGTGCACTTTTTTATAAAGTCTGTATACTCGTTTCTTTCTCCCATTTTCGCTCTCATGGCCAGGTACGGGTAAACATGCGTATTCTTTTAATAATTTCCCCCAACCATCACATACACGTTTCCCTTCCTAATATCATTGAACTAAGTTTCTGATAGCTACAGCATCTTTTACAGCGCCATAAGTAGGCAGGCAGGTCTAATTGCTTCGTTTCGACTACAAGTTACGCAGAGCGCACGATATTCTCTAGACGTTTAACACGTTGACTCCGAAGTGGTACGTATGTGGGCCACGTAGGTTAGGTTCTGTAAATTTTACAGTGCTTTCTAGTAATAATATGTACAAAGTGAAGATTTACACCAGCCAGGCCGGAGGCAACGAGTTAAAGAAGCACGAAGGATTTGGTTGGAGGTGTGGCAGCATCATTGTGAGATGTGAAGTCAGTACTGATGTTTGTGTCTGTTGTGACGTGCTGCTGTAGAACTTTGTGTTGTGAGCAGGAAGTCGCTGGAGGAGATGAGTGCAAGTTGCGGCTACAGTGGCGTGGTGGAGTTGGTGGAGGCGGCTGTGCCCCATTTCTGGTATCCCCTGAGCATGCAGCTGCGTCGACCCCGCCTCCATCCTCGCGCCCCCCTTGTACTTCAGGTAACACGAGTGTAAATGGATAGGGCAGAGATGCTTTGTAAATGTGCAAATTATACTTCTGCAAGTTCAACAAGTCAAGAAATGACTAAGACTTCAGTCATGGTGCAAGTGTGAGCTTAAGAAATTTTTAGAAGTGACTACCGCTAATTCATTTAACTGCTTTGACTAGCGCGTGGGACAAGAATATTCGTACTTGATTTTGTGAGTGTGTTTGGTGTTGCAGGCGGCGCTGGCATGCGGTAGCCGGCGTAGCAGCGCGTGCCTGACGGAGTGTCTACAGCAGCTCATGTACGAACTCTTGCGGTGTCTCGACTCCCATGAGAGCCTCTGTCCTCAGCAGTTGCTGGCCGTACTCAGGCTCTACATGGCCACCAAAGTCAGAGATGTGACGATGCACAAGGACACGGCTGAGCGCATAGTTCTGGGCGAAGATTCACTCCAGCTTCAAGCTGTCAAAGCTACCACTGGAGATGGTGATAGTCAGAAGAATTTTTCAGCATCTGAAGGAAATGAAGAAACACGTATTTCGAATGTTGTTCATTCGAATGTTGTTATTAATGGTCATGGGCATCGAAGCAAGTTGACAAATAAATTAAGTTTAAATGAAAGTAATGTAAACATTAATCTTCATACATTTAAGCAGAATGCTGGTGATCCTCTCAACTGCTCCGTCACTGATGATGACTTAGTCGTAAATGGCGAAAAAAGAATAAAAAAATCGAACCATGCGGTATCTGTTGATTCTATGAGCACAAATTGTGATAAAGTCTCGGCCTCTTTACAATGTTCTGAAGGTGAATCAAGTTCCAATGCCTCTCAATGTCAGTCTGAAAATGATAGTACTGAACTTGGACCTCTGGCTACTTTTATGAAAGAATTTCACAGAAAAGAAGAACAACAAAGGGAAAAGTTTGAAACAGAGCAGGCCTCTATTTTGGAGGAAGTAAATGCCACTATGCAAAAAGAAGAAGAAAAAGCTCGAGCAGCGGGAAAACCATATTGGGAAAGGACCTCCTCAGATTTTGCTCAAAATCCTGATCAAGATGGTTCAGACTCGGGCATTGGCACCGCCAAAGGTGATAAAAATGCTTCTGATATCGAGGACGCCGGGGAAGCCTCGCCTGAAGAGGATAACAAGCCAAAAGAAAAAGAAATTCCTGAGGACGTGCGTCTTATTGTGAGCATTCTGGAGCGCTGTTGCTTCTTGCTGCACACCCGCGACCATGAGACGTCACTTGTCCTCTTGGACACGATTGAGTTGGGGTGCTTGGCCCTGAAGCAGTGGGAGAACAGCCAACTGCCTGTCATGCACAAGGCTTGGAAGCCTCTCCTGTTGCGAATCAAAGACCACTACCGGCCTGTGTCGTTGCGTGCGTTGACCGTCTGTTGCGTCATGGTGGCCAGCAGTGGAGATTTCTTACGTAAAAGATGCCTCAAGGACTTGCTTCCGGCGCTCAACAAGTAAGAAACTAGAATAGATCGTCTGTTGGAAACCTTCGAACTTTTTCACGCAAATACATCCATGTTACAAGATGTTTCGTAGGGCTTTATTGGGTCCAAGCATTGTTTAAAAAGTGGCACTCGAGGAATTTTGTGCTTAATGCCCACATTTTTGTTCTAATTTTGGAAAAATATATTTCTTTGGGAATAATTAGATAAATATGTTCTACATACTTGGCCTAAATTTACTTAGTCTTGACTTTCATGTGCTACATCCATTCATTAGGGACTACTGCCGAAATAATACTACATTTATCCGTATCTATGTATGTTTGAGGTTTCTTCTTAACCAATGCAAAATCTTGTCTTGGGTGATGATATCTAACGAATTTGTGTGAGCTATATCTACGGTAGCGAAATGAAGATAGGAGACTTAGGTTATAGTTTCATGAGTGGTACAGTATATTCTCTTGACAGGAGAAGCAACCGTGTGTGTGAGGTGATCAGCATGAGAAGCTTCTCAGTTATCGATTGCATTACAGTGAAAGTGCAACATCTCTGCAGTTGTACGACTTACGGTTCATAGATAACTCAGCTGTCCTTGTAGGATAGTCAACAACACAGTTAGTGTACAAGCTTTTTTGACCACCTTGTCCTTCATTTTTCAGAAATAACATACTTTGTCCTCAATATAGTTCAGCATTTCTCATTCTGCTGCTAGAGTCGTTCTCTTACTACCCATGTTCCCCTTACATCTGCTGCCACCGCCTTGTAAATTAGTTTTATATCATTAATGCCGTCAGCCCGAACACATGCTGGTGGTGCCGAGCTCGGCCAGTCAGTTTTATAGCGTTAGTATTACTGGTGTGAACACTTGCCGCAGGTTCCTTGTACTGCAGACCAGTCAGTTTTATAGCGTTAGTATTACTGGTGTGAACACTTGCCGCAGGTTCCTTGTACTGCAGAGCTCTGCCAGTCAGTTTTACAGCGTTAGTATTACTGGTATGAACACCTGCCGCAGGTTCCTTGTACTGCAAAGCTCTGTCAGTCGTGGCCAGACTGCTCGTACTGGGTACCTCATGTCGACTGCCTACGCCACCCAGCTCAGGCTGCTTGAAACACTGTACCCGGAGCTTGTCGACAAGCTCAACTTGACGGGAGCTGAGATGGTCGACGCTGTCAACTGTTATGCCATGTATCTCGACTGCTCACAACCAGCTCCGTTAGTTAAGGTGAGAATCTACCTCTGAAAATATTCTTAGTTTCACTTGAATTTGTGTCAATCTACATTCACTGCTGATCTTGCCTGTTAAAGAGACTGCTATTCTGTGCTCCAGGAGATGGCTCTGCATATGTGTTATTTTACAAGTCATGTCAGTAATTGCTTCAGGATGTGTCAGAATCGCCCACAGGCTCTGCCAGCCGCTTAGCTGTTGAAATTTTAGGTTACACTAAATGTAAAGTGAGCTAAATTCTCTGATAATTAAAACTAAACGCTATTACATGCTTATAAACTTTGAATTCTTGCAGTCACGATTCGCGAGTGTTCCAAATTGATTACTCAAGTACAAAATTTGATTTTAATAAAGAAACGTTACTTTATTTCATTCTACTTTATATGGAGTTTATAGGCCGATTGAATTTAGAGTTCATTATTGATGGGTTGGAGTGTGATTGTTCACTTCAGTTTTCGGTATCTCTGACCGACACACAGCAACCCAAGTTTTATCTTCTGATATTTCTTCCAATTGTCCGTAATGAAATTACCGTCATCATAAACTTTTTTAAGGAATATATGGAAAGCTCAATACTAAATCATGTTCTCTTCGAAAATAGGATATTTAGAATTTTTTTCGGTTGTACCCACTGGTATTGTTCAAAATGAGGAGCTTTAGTGCGTCACTTTCAGAATTGTAAGTTTGTCACGTTTAGGCAGTCAAATCTCTTGTTATTTAGACCACGAATTTTCTCGTCTATGCATCGTATCAAGGATAATTTTACTGAAAAATATCTAATAAATAAATCACTCGCAAAAAATGATTTCATGACTCAATACTCGTACGATGCTCATGTGGATACTGCTCTTAATTTGGAATGAATTTTAGTAGGGAACTATTTCTGATATATTTAGTTTTCTTGCGGATTTTTAGCACACACCAGAAGCCAATTTAGAGCAATAATCTAAAAATGCTTACTTCAAATTTTAAACAAAAATATTTTGCTGTGCTTGGGTATTTTGCTTGAAAATGTTCAATACTTGAAAGTATGCAATTGTTCAGGAGAACGAGTCCTTGAGCCTCTTTAGTATCGTGGTGTTGGATTGTGGTTTGAGAAACAATGAAGTTCCTGGTGGTGGAAACCCTTATATATTTGATAATTTACTGCGTTCCTAGATGATATTTTTACTTGGTGGTGTAGTGGGCATCAAAAATCATCGGAGTCATCTTAATTAATTAATTACGTAAAAGCTAATAAGTATGGTTTAACATTGTGCATAAGCTGTATGTCAAAGATTTGTGAATTTTTGCGCGCTTCTTCATTAATGCCTTAGTCTATAGTAAAAGATTATAATATTCATATTATTTAAATGTATTTGTAAACAACAAGTAAAACTTTAAAAACTTTGTGAAACATAATAGATCTTTAGATGAACTGTGAGAGCTTCGGAGGGACATAATAAAATAAGAAGCTCTTGATATCTTTCTTCCATTTGTAATTGATCAAATTTTTGCTTTGATGAGATTTTGTGTAATTGGAATACAAAGGTTTAAGGGGATATTTGTATCCCAGTTATCAGTTATAACGACGGATTGCCTTACTTCTTCAGAATCGATGAACGAGCAATTTTCTTGCTGAAATTATTCCATTCCAAAATTATGACATTTCATTCCAAAATTACCTCATACCACTGCAAAATTTTCACATTCCACTGTAATATTATACAAACCAAAAAAGTAGTTTGAGCACAACTAATACATTTTGTTCATGCAGGCGAGCGTGCTGGGACTGAGAGCGGCGGCCATCACACACCCTGAGACTGTGTGGTTTGCGCTTTCTTGCCTCCTGCCTCCACAGGTTCTGCGCCCCCCTACGCCTAGGCACCGTCTCCTCAGGGTGAGATTTAGTCTTCTCTGTGTGTGTGTGTGTGTGTGTGTGTGTGTGTGAGATTTGGTCTTCTGTGTGAAGTATTGAGGCTTCTTTGTGATGTGCTCGTTGCAAGATGTTATTGGTTTCTCTTCTTTTATTCTTCTTAGCGGTGATTTTACACTCAGGTGATAATGAGCTTGTTTGTGGTGTGTTCATTGCAAGGTATTGCTGGTTTTTCCTCTTTTTTCTCCTTATAGCTGTTGTTGCTTCTTCTGTGATTGCCGTAAAAAAGTGCTCTTTACTACGCTTGATTTTTGTCGTATTTTTTATTCTACATAAGATTTATGTTTAGTGTCCCTATGACTCACGTAAAATAACACAAATAGCAACTAAGAAGCATCGAATATAACATGAAAGAGCCAAAAATAGCGTTATTTTTTAGATGATTCTAACAAACTTGAAAGAAATGCTCCAACATGTTTTATTCAATAATATTTGAGGGAGTTTGGTAATGAATTGAATTTTAAAAATTAAAATAAAGGGTCAGGCAGGACTATAATGTTCAGTATTTTGCAGACAGTAATTGTATGTACTGCCTTCTGTAGTCATCATTCACTTTAAAATCGGATGTTAATATTATCACTCTTTTTTGACATTTAAACGTATTTATGACTATAGAATTTTTTGTTGAAGTTGATAACTGAGTTTACGGGCTTATGTGACACCGAAGTCCGATTGTTGACTTAATTTATATTGCGCATCCTAGCCAACAACAACTTCCATTTATTGGGAAAATATGCTACCATACAATTGTGTGCCGGTAAGAGAGAATTTTTCATCCTGCACACAGTTGGACGGTGGGCTGGCCGGCGACAGCAAGCGGGTACCCGCTGAAGCACACCTGCTCTTCCAAGAATTGTCTTAAATTTATTTTGCGACTTAGATGTTCTGCTATAGACTTCCCGCTTATTTCAAGTCGGGTTTTTTAGCACGGAACAATGGGATGATCTTACCGTTTAACGTCCATTTTTATAACTGAACTAAGTAGATGCACCTTCAGCGTGCAGTAAGGTGTACAGGTAAAATTTGTAATGCCATAGAACGGACTTTAATGTCTTACTATAACTCGAATTAGCTAGGTTAACTTGTACGGTAACGGGTATATTGGCCACAGCTAAATCTTCAGATGTTTCTCATAGTCAGCGGTGATAGAACATCAAAAGGCTTAGTTTAACCGAAGTCAAACCTAGTTTTTACAGTTACGTCAAAATAGTGCCGATCGAGGACACAGGCATATTTTGAAAATTAAAATGTTTTTTCTTTTTCGAGTTCACCTCAGTTGTTTACGAATGTATGGTAGGCGGGTGAAAACTATGATGTAGCATTAGCTGGCCAGACCAAGAAACTACGTTCACTACAAAATGTGTGTCCGAATGCATAGGCAGCCAAAAAAGTCGCGTATTCTCCCAAAAAGAGACGACAGAAACTTCTGGTGTCAGGAAGAGCCTAACTACGCGTGTGAACGTGATGTCCAAACGAATAACAACAACGATATTAATGCGTACATTGCTGTTTGTGTAAAAAGTTAGTCTTCATTGTCGCCTTTCGCTGGCCAATATTACTTGATAGGGATTTTAGTATTTGGGTTGTTTATCTTTCGAAGGGCCCAATCCTTCGTTCATTGTGGGGAATATTGAGCAAAGTCGAGTAACAAGAGTGGGGCCTTCTCTCCTCACAAGAAGGTTCTTCCCAAAAGTATATTTTTTCGAAAAATATGATTTACATCCTGATGTATGCATAACATTTGGCTCATCATAATTTATTTAAAATTGTCAATTATTGACACGGCTTGAGATTGAAGAAACATTACTAACTGCTGCCTACCACTGACGACATCGCCTAGAACTCGTAGTTTTTATATTAGTCATGATCAATTGAAGGTTAGCAGTTATCTGGTTGCTGGAAGTCTTGACGCTATATGCGGTGACGATAAAAGCTTCATTAGTCATGTTGATGGAGAACTGACATCACAAGTTCTCACTCTGAACTTTGCTTCAACGAGAGGTCAATTTGTGTTGTATGGGTATGTTTGATAAGTAGCTCTATTTCATAAGGGAGTGATTGACATGGATTGTACTCACCCTCATCTCTGCGCGACTTAACGTCAGTCCACCAGAATTGGGCAACCAGTTTCTTCTTGGCTTGAGCAGAGAAAGAAAGACATGCTTCAGTTACGGCATTTCAAGGATATTGACGCGGCAAGAATTTCATTGCGATGCTGAGTGTTCGTTTTGCAAAGGTAGGCGCTAACTCTTTAGCAATTGACAAGTATTTTTAAGTAGTAATAGAATAAGGAATGTGAACGTTAAGCATTGAGCTTCTCGCTCGTTATGTACCTTGGTGTATTTTGGGCAGTGTTGCCAGTTTGCATTGGTCAATAAGCATCCTTTCACTTATCTTGAAAATAATATACACTTAAATGTATCGATTCATTGCTGAAGAAAATTCATTTTTCCATTCGTCACATCTGAAACATGACGTTTAAATTAAACGTCCTTAATTGTGCAGGTGTACTATTGTGTAGCAGGTGGCTAGCCTGACTTTATTCTGTTAAACGAATACTCGTACATAAATTCCTTTATGACTTTCAACGTTAGCATAGTTTTGATGAAAAAAAATTACTTTGTGGTTGAGTTTAGTTGACATCTGAATTTATTTTTTGCTGCCATAGCTTTGTCTCCAAAGTTTTGTTGTAAATAAAATTATTATTGTAAGTTCATGCGTCTGTGATATTCAAGTGAAATATTTCATTAGTGGATAAATTGCACAAGCTTCGTTTTCATCTTATTATCCTTCATTTACAAAGGTTTTCTTCTGATTTGATCACTTTCAGCTAAAGGGATAGTCAAATTTTTTTAATAATCAGGGCTCTATTTTACAGTTGGCTCGATATCGCGTACCACCTTCACTGCTAATTCCTGTTCTTTGTCAGCTTCAGAATCGTGACCAACCTTGAGCGATGCGTTTTTTAGATGGCTTTTGTATGAGCGATGAAACTCGTGCTCCCAAATACCAGGTCTGCCATGAACATCAAACAAATAGAGTAAAATGTTATTTTTTAAAAGATCCTCGTTCTACACCGTACGCAGAATTTTGTTTCCGTCAACCTATTCATGTGTCTGCTTCAAATTTTTCTCTCGGTTTTTGAAAATTGTTTATATTTCTATTATACGAGTATGTATCTTTCGAGAACACCATTCATGCTTTGGAAGCAATTTCGAATAATACGCGCAGAAGTTGCTATGTGGTCGGAAAGCTTGGATGTTTCCTTATTTGAAAACTGAATGCAGCCCTAGTCAAACGCCTGGATGCAGCCTTGTTCAAATTCCTTGATGCAGCCCTAGTCAAACGCCTGGATGCAGCCTTATTCAAATTCCTTGATGCATCCTTACTCGAAAGCCTGAAAACGCCGCAACAATCTGCCCGCTCTGACGGGTGTGGAGCAGCCGCTTGAAAGTACCAGTCAACATGACCCATTTTATGCTCTCTTGCTGCGTCTGTTAGCTCACGCAGTATTCAGCCATGCCTGTAATTTTGCATTAATACTCTGTTCACTGTCTTGCCAGAATCGTTTTGTGACGATTTTAAATACCTAAATATTGAGATTAACGTATTGTAATGAATGCATTCTGCGTGTTTTCCCGTAACTCTCAGCTTAATTTAGGGTTAGACTCATTTTGATCTTTCTTTCATATAAGATGCAAATGTGTTCGTGTTTTACGCCTACGGATCAAGTGGTCTTGCCCTGATCACTGCAGAAGTGTACCGTAGTGTCTCCATTTTGGAATCGTATTGATTGCCGTTGATCTAATCGTTTTTGAGTAAATTTCTTTCAACAGTCAAAGTGTCTGGATAGTCGAGGTGAGTGTAGCAAGTTTATTGGCAAGAAAATTTTCGACTCTTGTCTCTTGCAGTATCTGGGTGCGAGAAGGAAAACCTCTACATTAGTGATGTACCGATACCAGAAAAGAGGCCGATACCGATACTCGATTTTTTCAGGTGCTGATACTGATACTTTTATTTTTATAATAAATATTAATACAAATTGATTATAAGGAACAATTACGCACCGTTAGGCAACTCAGGATTGCACTCATGTACAGCCATTAAACATGAAACACAATGATAATATATCCCGTCAAGATAATATACCGTACTCCTTTAGGATAAAGATAGATATCTTTGATAACTGTACATTCAATACTCAAATTCAACAATTCTAAGGTTGTGGTGCAGAAACATTAAGCTTTCACTAATATCAGGCGAGAACCTGTTCCTTTTGGAGGTGTTTATATTCCTACCTACAGTGAAGATATGCTTGCTCTCCACTGGTGAGGGAGAGGTTGATAAATCTTTACTTGCAAAGACTGATAGCAACGGAAACCTAGGCTTATTCTCATGCCACCACATGAAAGGATGCTTATCTTTAGGCAACATTTCCATGTTTTCATAGAGCCTCATTTTCTGTTTCACAGATTGCAAAGTTGAATTACAGGGTGTCTCAAAAAAATGTACTCACCCTTTAACCGTTGCTAACATGCTGTCTTCTTTGTGTTGCAGGTGTGAGGTTCGAACCCTTGCGAACATGATTAAATGTGATTAAAGAATCATGTTCGCAAAGGTTCGAACCTCACACCTGCAACACAAAGATGACAGCATGTTAGCAACGGTTAAAGGGTGAGTACATTTTTTTGAGACACCCTGTATATTTGTTTCTTGACGACTGTTTCTTTTGTGTTTTTGTCGAGGTTCTTTGGCGTGATTCCTCTGCAGTTGAGTGTGATATTGATGAAATTTCAGTCATGAACTTATCCAAGTCTAACAAATTCAAATCCTCTTCTCTAATAAGTCCAGTTGGTTCATTGGCTGAAAAGCCACATTCGTCACTATCAGCGCTGTTGCCAGGGGTTGCTGATGAGGCGGCTTCCACTTCGGTGAATCTTTTTTTTTGTCACACGAGCAAGCTCCTCGGTTATGCTATTTAAGTTCATTCTAGAAGTAGCATCATCAGCAGCATTTTTGTACAATGTAAGCTTGAATCTTGGATCAAAATAGCATTGAAACAAAAATCAGCCAAGATGGCATCGAAATCTGCAAGATCATCCTTGAATCGTTCTTTCATCGAGTCCTTAACAGCAAGAGTAGATCTAAGACCTGAGTACCAGAAGGAAGAAAAAAGAACAATAGTGAGCTATTGGATACATGGTTAAAAAATTAAGTTGATTTGAAATATAAAGGTAAATTATAAAATATTTAAAATTTGAATATGTATTTAACTCTTTCAGTTCTGACGTGACTTCTCAGGCATTTTTAATTTAAGCACATTTTAAGATGCAGAGCAACACGTGTGTCTGTGCAAACGCTGGTAGCGCAGTGCAAGCTACAGTTTGATCAGGACAATGCAGTGACTGTAAAACATCACAAAGCATCTTTTTTTTTAAATTCGATGTGAAATATGTTGAAAAGGTTCTGATATTTGCATCACAGTACCGAAAGGTATCACAGTAGGTAAGGTATGGTACCCTTTCGGTACCATGATGTTGAACCATGAAATTAATTGAAATTCTGAGTTATTTGCGATTGTTGCCACACCAATTCTTTTTTTCTTGGGGAGATTGACTTTTCTAAATGTAGTTTCCGCAAAAGCTATCTGGGAAAAAACTTTATGAAAAGAACGTCAAGCAAGAAATCCTACAAAAAACAGACAGAACCATCGTTCTAACGTAAAAGGAACGAAGATGTGTCCTCGCTGTGGGTCAGTGTCCAATGCTTTGTGAATACTGCAACTTTACTCTAGGAGATGGAGTGGTGAACCATACTATATATTACTTCTATTGCTTAGCACAAATATACTTACCTTTTCTGATATTATATATAATTCCATAATTTCTATGAGCGTTAAAATATCATTTCATGGCATCTATGTACAACGGTGTAATGAAGTCCCTTCCTAAAAGTTGAAATCACTATTTAACTGAAGTCACACGCTGGCCCGCCTTTTTTTCTCTTTTCATTTTAAAGGAATGGTTGACGGTTACTTTCAAAAATTACCTGATCGAGTACATTTGTTCGTGTTCACGTGTTATCTTATTATTTATGGTTCAGTGCAAAGCACGTTGCTCTGCGTACTTGGTTATCGATTCACGTACGATTTTTTTAATCCATTGAATGAATTGCGGAAAGCCATATACTTTGATGCATCTCAACAAATTACTTCACGACTGATAGAACTAAAAAATTGGCAACTTGTGAGCTCAAATGAAAAGGTCCTTTCGGTAGCTGGCAAGCTATATGTTAAAATATGGTGTTATGAAACATTTCAATGAGTTTGGAAATAATGTACATGAATGATTCTTTCACATCGTTCATCAAACTATATTTCTGGGTAACAGCTGCAGTTAGGACGTTTAAAACCCATCGTTTAACAGTATGATTATCAGATGTTTTTGTGAATAGCTATGCAGGAAAAAGTTGGCTTTGTGTACATAGACGAGCTGACAAAAGTGAGAGTTTACAGTAAGTTGGCCGTCGAGGCACATTATGATAGTCATCATCTGAAGTTAGTCATCAAATTTTCATGATAAAATGCGTTGTCCGGGAAAAAGGGGTACAAATCATTGAGACATTTGGTCACCAATTTAATTAAAGATGACTAATTGTATAAGTCTTAGGAGGCAGCAAAGAGATCAAATAAAAAAAGACATGACTTTTCCCAACGTATTGTAATCCCCGTAGTAAATGTAACTTTGGGGTGTAACTTTGAAATTGGAGTATTGGTAACTAAAGTCAAGTACATTATCGACTTGGGTTTCTAAAAACATCCCCCATGCCTTAAAAACTGCTGTTGTTTGAAGAATGACGGATTTCTATTTGGGAACATGGGTGCGATGTGTTTTTTTTGCTCTCTACTCTTCCTTCTGAGACGCTCCTGGCGCACGTGACTTGCTACTTGAGCCTGCCTAGGCAATGGCCTCGAAGCGAAGTCTGCAGACAAAGGGCGTGTGTGCACAAAATCAGCATCTTGTACGTTACTGCTGGAGTCGGGGGCACGATTTCTTATCTTCTGTCTGATTCTCCAGCACCGCTGGTCGGTCCTGATCTTTGGTTCTAGAATACCATTCCTATAATTCTAGAACCAAAATCCTATAATTAATTGCGATGGCTTGATCCTTTTCGTGTATCCGCGTGTGATTTAATCCCACTAAATAATTAATTAAGAAAAATTATCTATAATAATTTTTATACATAGCTAGAAATATTCGACATTAGTGGTTTTTTCCAAACAACCAAAATGTTAAGACCACTGAAGCTGCTCGTGAAATTGGTGCTGTGGGTGGACAAGAAGCAATACGAAGTTCCGCCCGAGGTTGGTTTTCCCGCTTCGACGAACACATGCAAAAGTGTGTTAATGTTGATCCCACAGTACGAAATGAAGGATGGTAATAATAATTCTAATTGTCAAACAGTTGTCTGTTGTTCATTTATAATTTTATTACCTCCTTGTTTATTTACTGATCATAAATTTCAAGAACGAGATTTATATCAAAGTATATGGTATCATTTTATTATGTGCCTGATCTCATCAGCTTACAAGGTACTTTGAGCCGCATTTGACCAGAATAGAATTAGGCAATAGAAGACTAGCAATCTAAAACACTACTTTTTTTACCTTCAGTGCAATAAAAAGCACCCTCGATGAACGTAAATATATCACACGCATAGAAAAAGACTGTTATTCTACAACAGCTTTGCTCCCGGGTCCTCGGCTATTTCATAATTTTCTGTGAATTATTACCATAATTTTTAGACCCTCGCCACCCACAGGCAATAAGCCTTCCTCTAATTGTGGTTCTGTAGAATGTGAGCGCCATGAACTTCTGTGCAAAAAAGGCCGCTAGGAAGCTTGAAAGAAAAAATGTACTTCTGTTTAAGAAAAAAACCAATGCTGTTACATTTCTTATGTACCAAATTTATTGGAAATATACGTTTTTGTTTTGTTGTTTTGTTGACTACGAATGTTGAAACTGTAAGAAATTGAAAACTGTTAATGATGTGTTTTTTCAAGATTCTTCGTGCGAATCCAAACGTGCGATTCACACTTGGAATTAATTAACTAAGATGTGAAGAAAATTCGTGTTAATTTATCCTGTTTTCATATAGTGATGTCGAGAGTGGACATGGTTCGTAGCAAATGGACTGCTGTTTGGCCGTATATTTTTCATAGCATGAGCTTTGCGATTTCCTCAATAGATGATTTTTGGACGACTGTGTGATGAGCGGCCGGAGAAACTCGTACGTATAACTAGAATTTTAAAAATAATTGAAGAAGCATTGTCAAAACGGAAGAAAATTTTCGTCTTTAAAAGGTTTCATCTTTTTTATTATGGTTGCTTCAATTTTTGTTTTTGTTTTTAACAATTCGTGAACAACAACTAAATTAAGCAACAACATTACGCAACTTGAGCATTTATTGTGTTTGAAAAAGCTTTGAAATCTATATATGGAATAAAATACTCATTTGAAAACTCTGCGCCCGAGACGATATCTCATTTCCAATGTATAGGGGAAATTTTATAAACAATGACATCACGCATGCATCTGGAGGAGGGGCAGAGGCTGTTAACACTTGAATATATTTATTCCCATGTGAGGCAGCATGAGATAAGAAAGATATCTTCGCCAGAAGTGTTGCCGACGCTTATTGATAATTTTCTTGAGATTTCTTCTGCTTTATATACCATGGATTTCATGATCTAAAGTTCCTTGAATGATAACAAGAATTCCAAACTCTATAATATTTCGAATTATGTACGACTATTTCGAAAATATGGTGGCTAAAAATTCTTCATAGAAAATTCACCATAGAATTTCTGCTGAAGTATGTTGGCAACATCCCTCTGTACATCACGCAGAGCCTACGGCTCTAAGCAGAAGACGTCAAGCTGTAGATAAGTGTGGTCGTTCACGCTACCTGTGTGTGGTGTTTGTCAGTGGTAGATAGTGAGAGCGTTTGTAGATCAGTTTATCTGACGCTGTGCAATGCTATAGAAAATGTATTTATCCGGCAAGAAACTTTCATTTTATTGAAGCTGGAAAAATATTGACTTTTATTAATTTGTGGTGCATCATCGCTTTTATTATAAGTACAATTTTTATGAATCTTGGGTAATATGTAAATTAGGGCTTCTATGTACATCGTAAAGAATGATAGTGAACTAACCGTGTCATCCGAGTGTAGTGAAGTATTCTGAAAGTGTGAGTGGAGCTCCTGTAGCTGGGGGTTCTGGCCTGTTAATTTATTTTGCGAATTACTAGGCTTATGAAACCGTTCTTTAGCAATAACCTAGAAAAGCATGAAATGTGCCCGTTCAATGTAAGTCTTTGGTGTCTCTAATCATATAGAATACGGGCAATAAACCATCCTTGACTTGTGTGCGTGCATCGTCAGTGATCAGGATTTGGAAGACAGATTCACATGCTAGGGCGAATGTTAAAATTGTGCTTTGAAATGCTTAGTCTTTGGGTTGAAATGTTCGAAACTAAGTTTGTTGAGAGAATTTGTCGCTATTGACACACAAAAATCCCCTGCCTGTAGTATGGGAAGTCGATAAATGAAGAAATTATTCCATGTAAGGTGAATACAATTTATTTCATAAGCGTTTTCTTTTATCATTTCAAAAATTGTATTACATAAGGACAATAGGATGCAATAATTAATAATCTCGAGCATATATGTCAATATTTTTATGGAATATTTCAATATATGTTCAGTCAATGAATCTGAACTTTTCTGGTAAATCTTAAGATGAGCGCCAAACGCACGTCATTTATTGGTTTTCATTTTACGTCAAAGGTATTTGTAAATAGTAATTTGGGAATCAGTACGAAATGCCAATGTGTGGGTCTGGTCTCACAAAAATATTAATTCTTCGAATTCATCGAATTCTTACGAGTCAACCTGAGTGTATTTCCTATGTATCTAGTTTATTATTTACCGTTTTTTGAGGGAAGTTTACGTTGACATGGGTGTTTCAAAATTATTTAACTGTGTAGTAAAATATAGCGATGTGTAAAATTTTAACGTTGACTCCGAAGTGGTACGTATGTGTACCACTGAGGTTAGGTTCTGTAATTTTTTCAGATCCTTCTAGTGACTATGCGTACAAAGTGAAGATTTACACCAGTCAGGCAATCGGAGGCAACGTGTTAAGAACTCAACCTGTACGAAAAGAAACTTGTAAACTTCTTTTCTCATTTTTGAAATGGGTATTGTCGAAACCGAGAGCTTACCGAGTTATTTTCATTTACATAGTTGCTGGGTCGAGGATGGTTGAGTTTGAGAAAATATGTTGTAGAAGTTACAGATGGCAGTTACGTGTTCGCGTATTTGATAAAGTTCAAATAATATACGAACTGAAGATTTTTTTTCTACACTAGTAGGAGCGCAGAGATACTTCCACGCTGAATTTTAAGGTCATGGGACATGCTTGAACATTAGTTTAGAAGTATTTCCTAGGGAGAACATAGGATCGGTATTTATAGTATTCAGCTGTTGCCTCACTATCGATTTCAGTCAGTTTTTGGTGGTTAGTTATGATGATAGCTGATGCATTGTAGTATTGATATCAGCCATTTTTATGGTAATGTGGTAATTGAGATACTGGCTCGTTTCACTGGAAACGAGCCAAGAAAACGCATATTTAATTATAATGAGCAATGAAGTTCTTTGCAAGCATAATGTTTGACGCATCGCTTAAAATAAATGTTATACCTCCTGGTCGTGCAAACCCCACACGGGATGCTATGTGCTGCTGGCTGTTCGGAATTGTGTAGTCATCCAAATGAATCTTTTCCGCTCGACAACAAGGCTAGATTTTGTTTGAATTTTATCCTGAAGTATTCAATTTCAAGTCAGTTAGTGTAGTCAGTGGTACTAGGGGTAAACATAGTCAATAATCAAGTGTAAATCTAGCGATTCAAATGTAAGCGATTTCAATTTGGTCGTGTTGAGGTTTTTCACGTATAATTCAGAATTTAGCTAGACATCTGATCGAAATTTAACACGATTTGCTACTAATTGCAACCGCAGAGCGTAGTTTAACACGTTGCCTCCGATTGCCTGTTTGGTGTAAAACTTCACTTTGTGCGCATAGTCACTAGAAGGATCTGAAAAAATTACAGAACCTAACCTAAGTGGTCCTCATACGTACCACTTCGTAATCAACGTGTTAATCGTATATTTTCATTAACAGATTTGATTGCCCCATTCAATAGATTTTTTCAGTGCCATGGAAGCAGTAGCCTTCTGATGGTTTACTAGGGTAAATGCATAGAAGTTTTAGCGAATGAAATGAACAAATATCGAGCGTACATTGCTCTAAACGAGATTTATTTATTAATTTATTTATTGCTTTATACGAGATTTCAGAAGCGGAAATTACGCGAGGTCTGTACGGCTGGCAAAACTAACCATGAGAAAAAGGAAAATTTTTTCAAATTTCGAACTATGAAATTACGTTTGTCTTAACTGATGTTACTCGAAGGTACTTTTGCCCAATCAGATTTTATTCGGAAGCTAATTAGTTACTGAGCGACACAAAAACGCTAGACTTGTACACGTGTCTGCATGGCGCACTAAGTGGCAGTATTTCATCTATGAAAGAAAGAATGCAGTCTAACACATTCATGTAAATTATTTTGAATCAGGTTTTATGAACGGGCGCGTGTAAAAAAAATTAAATACTCTGAGGAATTTCTAAGCGCTCTTTTATCAATTACATCAACTACTGAAGTCTGCGGACAAAGATTTTTCAAAAAATGACGTATTTTGGTATTGCAAAACACATGGCTTCAATATTAAATCCCGGTGTATATTTCAGAAATATTGTGAAGGATTCTAGGTGGGATACGAAAATTGTACTTTTATCACGTGTCATTGCATGCACATCTTTCGTAAATAATTACAATGATTGTATATTCGGCTGACGATTCTTCTCAAAGGTATCTGGCGCGAGACCAGGATGTAGGTCTCAAATTTCATCAATGAAATGCTGACGGTAAAAGGCAGAACCTGAAACTTGGTAAGTAAGCGAGCACGACTCGTGCAAGTGTCTGTTGTTCTAATCCATCAAAGTCAAATGAACCCCAGGTGATGTTTTCGATAATAACTCTTTAGTGAGACGACTGCATCCCAGATGTTTATCTACAACTCTCTTGCTTGCCTCAAAAAACGTTCTGAGAACAATTATCGACAAACTCTGGGTAAAATAAACTTGCAGTAAAACAAACTGCCGTCTATGCTTGGCTTTAGAAAAACTATTGTGACAACTGTTTTCTTCTTTTTTGTAGCCGACACCCGTAAGTTAAATAATCTAGTTTTCATTCAATTTTTCCTAATTTTGTTGAATTAATTCGAATGGAATACTCTAAAAAAAAGTCATGGTTCATTTAGGTAATTAGCGTTTAATTTTTTGGCTTATAACTAGCAATATCAACGGTGGAAACTTATAAGGAAATATTAACACGTTTGTCGCTTAGTTTAGGTTCTGCAATTTTTTCCAAGTCTTTTAGTGATTATGTGTACAAAGTAAAGATTTGCACCGGCTAGGCAATCGCAACAAACGTGTTAATGTAGGTATTTACGAGAAAAAACTAGCATCCATGCACATCCTCGACGGACTTGGGGGGAGGAAGGGAAATTTGAGTGCAAGAAGCAATTTAGTTACTTAGCAGCATTGTACTCTACGTTCCAAGTCTCCAAAGTTTCAAAATATCTTTCACGTTTCCTTTAAGCGTGCGTATATGGTTTTGTAGAGAATGAAGCAGTTTCAAATGAAGGTAAATTTTTTCCTTGTTGAAAAGAACAATTTTCTCAGTTTAGAAGCCACTCCGAAGAGTAGCAGTGTTCTTTTATTTTGAATATATCTAAGTCGCTAGATGCATGATATATTCATCCCGAATAAAAATAAATTCTTGCTTTTACACTTGTAATTTCTGTAAAAAAATTGAAATACACAAAGAAATTTTAAGGATCTATTCCATATGTGCTGTGAGGTTTTAGGGTAAGTGAAATAGACAAACATGGATTGATTTTCAATGAATTTTACACACGGGGGCATATTCTTCGCAAATGGATATCTTGTAGAGTTAGGTGCCGCTGAAAATTCATAGTTTACAAGATATTTCTTTTAACTTCAAAATTCCATTTATTAATGTTAATGCTTTACAATGCTGGTTTTATTATAATTAGAACCAATTAGTGCTGCAATTGTGGGATACACACATGTGAACGAGTTGAAATGTTATGCGACTGAGATGATCTGTTTTTATTAATGAAATAAAATGTCATACTAGTGAAATCGGGAATTAATTTCCGTTTCGAAACTTTACCAATCAAATAAATTATTGATCAGAGACTTGACGTTTATGAACTTATCCAAAGATAATATAAATCTATTTTACTCGTGTGTACGATCTGTAGGTATTGGTATCATGGCAATCAGTACAGATGTTGTGAGAACTGTTGATGAAAACATGATAAGACGCTCGCTTGATTATGGTCGCGTGTTCTTAACAATTGATAACCTAGTTATTTGTGCATCTCTGGCAATTCATAATGATGGACTTCAAATTATTTTCTCGAGTATTTATATTTTTGAGCGTAAGTGTAACACGACATTCTGAAATCCCAATTAAACCAATGCCTGTTTATTATTCCCATGAATAAAGATCTTCTTATATCTGCATTTGAACTGCTATTTCATTATTTCATAATTGTCAATCATGCTAAATCTTCAATGGCTTGACAGCCAGCCTCCCCATGAAATCAACTGATACAGGGGGAAGATAGCCCTAACTACGATCCTTACAGTGGCACTGATAAGCTTCTTCTCATTAAACTGTCTTGCCATTCAAGTCGTCAATCTTCCCAGCTGTATTCATCCATCAGTTCCTTTTACGTTCAGTATTTTTGTTAAGCATTTCTCGAGTCTTTTGTAAAGCCTAAGGAATAGCGTGTGAGCCTGAAAGTCGCCAACTCCAATCAACCGCAGCTTCTATGAAGCTGGTGTATTTTTTCTGTTCGCTCCAATGTTCGCAATGCAGAAGAGATTTTACTAATTTTTTAGTTGTTTACGTTTTCCGATCTACTAATGGGTGTAGAATATTGAGTAGTTCGTCAGCAGCAGTCCGTGATTTTGCCTTACATCGTTTTAATATCCGTGACACTTCGCTCCCAAATTATATTAGCTGGGTCATCGTAAACTTGAGTTCCTCTTGGCATGCATGCTCCTGATTCTTGTGTACTCAATTTTATGAGCTATTCTATTATAATGAACCACCCATGTGGCTGCGTCAGGTGCATGTCTCAGAGGACAGCGAAGGTCTTTCTTGTGTGACAGGGTGGACCTAGAAAACCGTAATGAAATTTGGAAAAAGTTTAGAGTTTGAATTTCAGGTTCGTTAATAGCTTTCCCATCTTCGAAGAACTTATTTAATGACTGCGAATGCAATATACTTTTGAGTAATTCGGAGCAAACCTTGGTAATATTTAAAAACTGCAACTAGACTGACCAGATCCTGTCACTCTATTAGACTACAATGAGGCGATAGAATCGAGCCATTTGGCCCATTCTTGGTTGGCTACCGATCCATTCTTACGTTGCTACCTATTGTTGGTACCAAATACGACTAACGCTTCACTGCGCAGTGTATCGTGTGATACTGTTATATGATATTCTGCGTTCCCTGTACAGTTTCCTGCAATGGCTACTGTTCATCTGCCACAGTTACTAGGATTATAGTTGCGTAACTCTCGAAAGTAAATTGCTCAGCAAAGGACTAAAATTATGCAATTAACTAATATCGTTAAACTTTATTGTGCCAATTCCGTGTACACATTCATAAACTCGGTGCTAACTCAGAACGTTAGTTTTAATAAAGCTAGGCATCTGAACTGTGCAGTATCTGAGGATGAGTAGAACATCAAGCTGTGAACTGTCTGTTCCAATTGAGGTCATCATTATGGAACGGGTGAGAGGAGCTCCTGTAGCTAGTTCAAGCGACAGGAATTTTTTATTGTGCGGTCTCGGTTTTATAGGAATGTGCTCATATGCTGATACAGGTTATCTCTGAAGATGTGACAGGTAGGAATAGCGAAGTTTAGGCGTAGGAATAGTGAACCAATAAGATTTGCCGTTCCATATATAAATTTGTAGCTTTTCCTGCGCTGTATTACATATCTTGCAAAGTAATCTAACTGAACCGGCTGAGACTTAGTGACCAAAGTTAATCACCAAACTTGCTCATTTTTGTACGTTGTCTATTTATTGGTTACTAAAGCCAAGTCGTTCTTCTTCTTTAATGATTATTGCAACGTATAATAACTAAATATTCAACGATAAGTCAAGTTTACTGGTTGTGCAAATATGTGTTTGTAATGCACATATTATTTTGGAAAATCTTCCAGATATTTTCATTAAAATGAGTAAAATAATATCGTATAGAAAATTTATGCTCTGATGCTTCCATTTATACTTGGATGGGGTGAGTCAGGTCAAATAACTAGGTCATCATTTGTTACATTTGCTCCATCAACCTTTCATTAACTAAGGAGTAAGATGTGATGGTCAAAAAGTTTCACTATTACATCGCTCTGATCTCGCGATCGTCTGTGAGAGAGAGTTGGTCCAAGCATTCGAGGTCTGAAATTCGGAGCAAAAACCAGATGAATTAGTTAAACTCTCGATTTCGGCTCTCGAATAGTACTTGAGAATTTTTTTGCCTCTTTGATGTGCGTGACCAAGTAATTCAAGCTTCTTAGTTAAATCAGAAAGCGTTTTTTCTGTCATACAAAGTTCAATGCCGTAGTTTTACGTAGGTGAAAATTTTTGCACTTCGAGTTTTAGGCACTACTTGTGGTTGTGTTTTGTTGTCACCTAAACGAAAATAAGGCATTACTCAGCGCATCATCCGTCTCTGTTGCAAGCTCACTGTTGCTGCTCGGTGCCGAGAACTTCAACCTTTCTAGTGCGCGCATAGCAGTCGTATAGCCTTGACCCAGTCTGGGGTATTACGTTCCAAGGCGTTTCCGCGCCCCACAACGAATTGACATCGCGCTGGAATACGTGTCTCCCTCATCACTGCCTCCAAGACGCATTGTTTCTGCAGTCATACGATAGGCGGCTTCCGCCATGATGCAGCGGTTTTTGACGCAAGAAAGTTTGATTGCCTGTGTACGGATGTCTTAATGGTTTTCAGGATCGTGGTTTAAATGTCATTATGCGTCATACGCACGGAATGTTAACGCGTTCTACGTAGATATTTCTGAACATTTGTTTTCTCAATTGATTAGTAAACAGTGCTGTTGTTTTTACGTTTGAATGTCGGTATGAACTTACTGTCATTCCATGTCAGATAAAGTGTTGAGCGTTTTTTATCTGTATTGATAACTGCAGAAACAACACAAGTTGGTAAAAGGCATATGGCTGAACGTCGGTGGTCTTGATAGTACGGCAAGTTAGTATGTCAAACAACTCTTTATAGATCGTTACCTTGACTTGATCTTGACCTATTTTCTGACGTCTGGAGCTGACTTTGTATGATTTGGATAATATTTTGTTTGATACTTTGTATCCTAGAAATGATTGATACAATTTCATGATCAACATTGTGCGAAACAGGCTTTCAGAAAAATAACATCGTAGTTGAAAGTGAATGTCTGTATTGAAGACATGACCACCTATATTCTATAAGCGTTGTGTTAGTGTTTCTAGAAAAATGTGAATTATCTCGCCTTTTTTTATTTTGTTAATGATTTACAGTCAGTTTTAAATAGATATTTACAAAATAGTTCGAGCCGTAGGGAATGATTCCTGTACCATACGGAAGTCTTTTCTCTAGTAAAATTACGTATCTGTTGTATCACATGTGAAGGATGATCACTTTACAGCCTAGTAACCGCTGAAGAGTGTTCGATGGAACGAAAGTTGTTGTATATCTAGTAATATTTTCCGTTTAATGCTTGTTTTGTAGACCCCATTTAAACTTTAATGTTTTTGTATTTTTTAGTTTGAACATTTAAACACATGCATGCAGATGGAAGAGGAAGAGCAACTGTGCTCGCGCTTGCGTCGTTTGGCCGATGTCATGAAGGCGCTTAGAAATTATCTGAGCAGTGACGAGTTTTTCCGCCAAACAGATCATTCGACATGATGTAAGCGGGCAGCAAATACTGAACGTAAAGAAGTCGTTGCGGTTCAACTTGTTTGCGTAGCCTGATAAGGAAATGAGGAGATTGTCTCCTTCAGCGCACGTTGCTTCACTCTTACGCAACAGCAGAGGGTAGTCAACATTGCCTCAGAGCTCAGCGATGTGTGTGACTCGCGTGAGAGCGCTGCTTTTACGTCCAAAAACAAGGATCGTGAGAACAGTGCAGTAACTACGCTGTTACCCCAAGCTATCATATTATGGCTATCATCATTACCTTGAGAATCAATGACTTCGCTGCTGCGGGAATTTTTTTTGAGCAGTTCACCTAGCTTTAATATCTTCTTGAACGATGAAATTTCTTAGTTTCTTTAAATTGTAGGAAACTTTAAAGGGTTGGTAAAGGTTAAATCTTCCTCGAGTTTGATGAACATGAAGTGAATTCTGTATGTATGAATACACATGGTGGTAAAAATTTTTGTACCTAAATTTGCGGGCTGAACACGAAACTTGGCGAATGGAGGAGGAGATTACATCAGTGTCTGGCCTTGGCACGCCGTCAGCTTGTTGAGGTTTTTGTTATATATTTTTCAATGGTTTTCGAAAGTACATTTTCTTGTGTGAGCACCGAATTTTTTTTCATGCAAGAGAGCTCTCGTAGGGTCAGCGCTAATCGTACGAGAGATTGTCTGTCACTCGAGTACACTCGTCTCGCTGCTGGGTGTCTGGTAGGGATGAATTACTAATGTATCTTTGTATGAGGCCTAATAGTGAGACATTTGAATGCAAAACCCGTCTTTTGAATGCATTCTTGTTTCGTTGTGCTCATTGCTGTTCCGTTTGTATCTATTATCGAATTTTAAATATTTCGTTATTTTGTGTGCACAACCAGCTAGAATCTCCTTGAAGGCAGACGGGCTAGACGAGAGGGTGAAGGAAAGGATAGTGTTGCACTGAAGTGTATTACCTTCAAATATATTGGAAACTTCGGGCGATAGAATCAATTCTGCATTTGTCTTAACGGAATACTCACCACAAACACTCAATTACAGTACCATCTGACGATTGTGGTGGCTAGGCCAGATGCTTATTTTGTATTTACACGAGTTTTACTCGAAGTAGAAGTTGTGTTTCTGCTCAACGTAAGCTTTGTATTTCGCCTGATCGTCATCCTGGAAAAAAATACTCGTATATGAACAATGTCTGAACCATAGGCTTCATTTCTAAAATTACCCAGATTATCATTCCTACTGATTTGACTTTGTTTAATAGTTAGTCGAGGAAAACACTATTTGGCCCATACCATCGATGACCTTCCTCTTTTTCATTTTAGGAATGGTTGTTGTCATCTACGGTTTGTAGAACTAAACGCTCAGTTCTCAATGAAAATATGATTGGTACCCCTTCCTCTTTTTACATTGTTGAATGGGAACTCGACTAACCGTCAGAGATCGTGGCACATAGTTATTTATGTGGTCATGATGTAGAAACAATTGACTTAGTGTTTACCCAATGTGCATATGTATGAAAAGGTTGTACACACAAAGTTAGTATACTTGAAACTTGATGGTGTTCGCATTTTTCAGTTAGCAGGTAGGTAATTCCTTGTTGATTGAGGTCCTACGCTTGCATAGAGAAGGTAATAGGCTCCAAGCCTCTATGTTGTCTGATCTTCGAGCTTACAGTTGATCAACCTTCACGATTTTGAGACTTGACAGAACTGAACTCCAATTTTAAGTCTCCGTAAGTGTTGAATGTATAAATAGGTGATTTAATTATTTAGATTGGAGCTAACCAATTACAGCAGTTGATTAGGAAGATCAGGGAATATTGAATAGTGTAGATGGTGCTGTGCAGGAAGATTTGTAGATGTTCACAGGGAAGAGATTAAAGTTTTCGTTGTTTGAGTCATCTTGTTAGGATCACTCACTTTTTGCTCATCGGAGACTTGTGATTTTTGAAATTTCGATGTGATCTTATGAGTTTTAGGAGCGAGTCAGAGGTGTTATTGAACAAATTTGCTTCATGCATCGGTTGTATGCAGAGACGAAAAGTTCGTCTTTGATCTTATTGAGTTTCTTTCATTTGACTGTTAGACAGTTTAGCCTGAGGTTTTATGTGCGCATTTACTTAAAACAGCTTTTACAGGCGAGATTTTAAATGTAGTTTTCTAATTGACTAAGGTCGTAAATTTTCTTGGTACTTGGTTGTACTTTTAGGGTATTTCTCGCTGCTCAAATTTCCGAAACAGTATTCCTTGTTCATGGTACGGAGGAGAATTTCAAGTGCACGTTCACTCCTTGTGGAATAGGGAAGTATGCGCTTCCTCGATGAAGTTTAGCACAAAAAATCATCGGGCTAGAGTTGTGAGACGAGTTTCCGCATGGTTGGACCCTCGAGGTACATACTCGTGTACATGTGAATAGGTGGTCAGTTTTTCCCCGCTTGCTGTCTCAACGCATCATGAAAAGTAAATTCCTGTGCTCAAATAGCCCTAGTGTTTTGAAAGAATAAGCCTGAATCTTTCGTAGACTGTGTAAACTGTTTACCATGTAGAGTAAGCGTAGGCCGCCGAGAGCGCTGAATGATCTTCATACTGGTCGTATGATTCACTGTGTGCACGCTGTGGACGCGCGCGACGTTGCGTCCACTCCTACTACGACTCGCTTCATGCATGTGCAAGATGTTATTTGCTTGCTTGTGCCCTCGTTCTTGGGTATGGAAATACGACACTGCGCTTACACATCTGTACTTGTAAGTCATCGCTTCACTGACACAAATAGAAAAAATGGTTTATGTGTCATCTGTGCTTCTATGCATTACTTTGTGATTGACTGAATTCCCTATGTTGTTCACATACACGAATCAAATTACTTCTGTGCACTGTTTTGTATTATGCATGTATAAAAAGTTAGGTGCGTACTTGTACATTCACACATTGTGCTGTGCGTACCCAAGACCCTGCCAAGAGTCCACACGTCCTCTGTGTATTACCCTCGAACAAAGTCCAAGGGTCGTCGTAGTCAAGTTACTCTTTTATAAGCTTGAGTACGCAGTTGATTTCTTGCATGTTCATTTAAAAGTGTTTGATAATTGATTGTATACTTGTTTCAATTTTTTTACTGATGGTAGAGTAAGCAATTAAAAATTTGTAATTGCTGTCAGATCAAACTATAAGTCAATGGTGGATTTAGCACTTTAAGATGCCCCTTATCTCGTTTTCATTGTACCCTAACACTTGTATGGCTTAACTGCCTTGTTAATTTGGGGATTATTCACATGAACTGTAGGTACAATTATTGCTTTTATTTCTTGTATCATACATCCCGAGTCTTTCACAGTGAGAAGCATCGTTGATAGTATTGCCTATTTTATCTCCATGTTTATCGTAACAATAGTAGTTCCTTGTTTTTCTTCCATGTCTCGAGGATGTGCTGGAGAGGATAGTTTTGCAGCGCGTATCCAGAACCAAGTGCCTCTCATGAGTAGGATTCCTGAGCTACGCTTGCGGGAGAAACGCTGATAGTGTCTGTCGTCGTCAGTGTACTTCAGGGAGTAAGTGCTCCAAGTGATGATGCCAGCCACTCACCGCAGAATCAGCAGCACGAGGCTGGTGTTGGCTTAGTTTTTTCAGATGGTAATTAGAGCTCCTTTTCTACTTCTATTTTTGCGTGACGTTCCGTGCATCTGACTTCTTACAATTATCAATGATAATAAACGCAGCGTCTCGTTAGGATGCGCTGTCACTATTACCACACCTCATTTTGTTGTACTGAGCATTCTCTGAAATTTGAACTTATAATTTGTCGTTTCAAAGAATTCTTAATCTTGTACAAACAGAAGACAAATTCAAGGTACTTTAAAGAATAGGTAATGAAGAGTGTATGTCCTTTTCATAGCTCTGCAGCTGACGCCATGACGAGTTCCTTTATGGGTTTAATCTTCATAAAGTTTGCTTGAGTCTTTATTCCTAAAGGCTTTCTATCAAAAATGCTTAGGGTTTGATTCGTACGGCGTGAATAGAATTCCTAAATGAATAGCCGATGAACGGCGTTGTGGATGGTGTAAATGACATCCATTTAATTTCGTTTACTATATCTTCCGTCCTTCGACATCCTGTTGAGTTTTCCTCCTCGCTTGAGCTCATGTGATTTATGAGCAATATTTTGCAGTGGGTACTAGTAAGTGCAAGTAAATAATGGTCTCTACGTGCGTTTGCGGACACTCAAACTGGTCTTTTGATAAAGAGTGGGTACATAAATTCATTTGAGTACGTTGCACTCTCCTGTAGTAAATATGTTTACTTGGCATCACGTGTGCTCAGGTCAGAATGATGATCTCAAGTTCCTGATGAAGCGTTGCGGAGGTAAGCATTGGTTTTAACTCTTTAGGCAAATTTTAATTGCAAAACTTTCAAATTATTGACGAACTCATTGTGGTTCATTTTCAATTGCCGTTAAGTGTTGAAATTGTGGGTATGAGTAGCGTTTGCAATTCCTTGATTTTCTAAAAGTGTAGCATTTGGATGAAAGTCATAAAGCAGCGTCATCGCTAGAGGCTGCGCCGTTTCTTCAGTTTCTTTGTATAGTGTGTCAAGCGCTCGAGTGTGCATCAAGCGACTTCATATGGTGTTGAAAAAAGTGTTCCTATTGATTATGGTAACTAGTCTATGTATTAGAGATTGATGTAAATTTATACAACGGAACAACCAAAATTGCACTAGTCATGCATAGGGTTTTGGAAACTTCTTATATTTTCACTTGATGTTTCTGTTCGAGAAAATGTTGAACGAGAGTTTTCATTTTTTGGGGCTTTAATGCTTTAATGTTCCCCGTGTATCAGGAGGCTAATATTTTTATGCATGGGGAATGTTGCATGTGGTAAGAATCGGAGAGACATCTCTGTTCATCGCTCTAGAATTAGTTGGTGCATTAGAGCCATTGACGTTGGGGCCATTTTTGTGTCTGTAGCGCAGCTTAGAGTTTCGAACTCTACAAACCTCGCTTCGGCTTGCATGCTGATTCTGAATTACCCAGGCACCTTGAATTGAAGTTCACCATAATCACAACCAACCCGCACCAATAAAGGAACATCAACGTTCTGTTAAGCATAAAGAAATATTATTTTTATTGTTGATGAAGAACTACACGAGTACGTAGGTTAGTGATTTTATTTGAGACGTAGAATGTTAAGTTTGTCGCATTTATGAACAGTACTTCGGGTAATCTTTCAGACAATCGACTTGAATTGAGCGTTACATCTGTGGACGACTACTTTGATAACCTATTTCAATTTATCCGATGTGTGCTCTAGGACATCTCTCCTCTTCTTTGAGTATTTAAAAAATATATACTTCGAGATAAACCTGGGAATTCAATACAATGTGGAATACTTAAAAGAAAATGGTAGAAATTATTTGAAGCAGTTAGTGAACTAATATTTTTTTTTTAAGGGCCTGCATTGTTCTTAAATGAAAAATTTGCTACCTCTTGTAAAATCCATTGAATTTTGTGATCAATTTTTTTACAGATCTTTTAAAAATGAAAGCAATGGAATGTATTTTTGGCTGTTAGTAATAGTACAGTTACCGAAATTTATTTGCGCATGAACTAAGTAAAATTTTATTGAATGCAGTAATAATCATTCAGTAAAAAATGTTAACACTGTCCAGAAGAAAAGAGATCAATCTCACCGTGAAGGACCTTACATACTGGGTGCCTAATGGAAATAAAGGTAAGAAACTCAACTGTTGCTTTTGAAAAATTGCTATTCATAATTGTTCAGTAACTTGTAACTGCATGCATAAAGCACAAGTTAAGATAACACATAGTCTGGCGTTGCTTGTGAAAAAACTAGCATTCATAATTTTTGAGTTTTAGGTGCACGTATTCAGCATAAGTTTTATTATTACAAAATTTTGTTGTGAAATATTAGTGGTTATTACTGACTTGGAGCTGCTTAAGTCTCAGTAATCGCTCAAAGAATCCTCACATTAGATTACTTTGAAGGATCTTGACCTCAGGAAAAGCAAGTAACGTGCTCTCGTCAGCATACCCTGGGGTGTTACCTCAACTCGGTTTTTCCAGCCATATAGTGGAAGCTTGGTCATAAAATCCTTGGTTGGCTTTATTTGAAGTTATCTATTTGTTTTATCTTCCATTTTCCTCTTCTTGTCCTTTCTCTTGAGGAGTGAAAGGGGGAGGTATAATAATGTATAAACGATCCCTTTCGTGTGAGCTTTTGTGTGTTTCTTTGTTGTTCTTACTATACTTATGCTGCTCTTCGAGTTGCTTTTTTCTTTTATTCCAGCGTGGCGGGTTGTGCCAACGAGGACATCGAAATTTAGGGTCCGTGTGATATTTTGCGACCTTGACTTCAAAAGGAATAGTCACCGGCCATACATCACAATGTTTTATAGTGCCACTGACTCGCTATTTCTTTGATTAAAGCAGTCGTGTTCTTGCAATGTCCTCTGATGTGCGTCAAGGTCTTTTGGTCGGGCAGAGGGGATCCCAGAACCAAGTCTTTTGAATAAGCCAATTATAATAACTCTAACCAGTATCACAAGCGAAGAATAAACGCCTAGAGGCACAAATAGATAACCATGAAGATGGAGCTGTATTTCAAAGTGCCAGCAGTCAGGAAGACTGAACTTGGTTATGGTGCCGCAGACCGATTGCTTATAAGTTTTGAGCATGGACCTTTAGTCAAAAAGATCACTCTCTGTATCACATATTTGGTTCCTTAATTTCTGGAATTGTCTTCGGAAATACAAATGAAGAAACTCTGAAAGTTCATTAAGGTAAAAAATCAGAATGCATAGGAGTGTTTGGAATATGTATTTTAATTAGAGGTTAAAAGTAATCGTTCTTGACTTTGCTTACCAATGAAATGGCATGACAATTTACACCTAAAACATCCAGCTCTTTACTTTCCTGTATCGTAGTCTTGCCTTTACCAGAACCCTGTTCTCCATTGTCTAACTTGATGTCTCATACTACTTGATGCTGTTTCTCTGATACTATCGAACATTGTAAACTATTAAGTATGCGTTCTCCAAGAAAATTTGAACAATATACTTGAATAATATACAGCTACTCCCGGATTCCATCATCAATATATTTTAATGAAAATACGGTTGTTCCAACTTATGATTACATGTCTGCATGTGTATTTACTGATTTACAGTACGTGTCCATGTAAAATATGACGACCGAAACCAGCAGTTTTGACCGTTCTTGGGTTGCTACCCAACTTCCATGCCGTCTAACGTAAAGGCATCAAGCACGCACATACATCTCAGTCATACAGACATTTGTTACCTGCTCGCACCTTAATTAAGCACATGCACTGCAATCGTACCCCAGTCGGTGAAAAGGATATGGAATCACAACTTCATAGAACTGGGGGGTTTCGTATCCAATATTGGTCAAGACGATTTTTGAATGTGTTTACAGTGCTAGCAGAAACGATATTTTCGGGTTTGTTTGTTCCAGAACATCATTTTAACTGGAAAGTTTAGAACCTAGGATATCGTAAACATGAGTCGACTGCTGTCTTCTGTATTTTATCCTCAAAAATATAAAAGAATACGAATTCACCTTTCAAAAAATATTAAGTGGTGATTTAAAACAAATTCATAGAACACTTTGCGTTAAGATTGAGTAGTACAAGGTACTACTTAAAAAGTTTGGTCTTCTGGGCAGAAAAAACTTTAACTCCAGTTTTATGGTCCATTATTCATTTTTTGTTCTCTTCTTATGACACTGAACCAACACCAAAACTAGGATAGTCACATGCGAAACAAGGTGGTGTTCATATTATTGTGTTCACATTCAGATCATTGCAAGAGTAATTTTGCATGTCATCTCATCCTGCAAGATAGCAAAGGACTTGGTGCATCGTTAAGTGATACACGCTGGTACAGACAGAGTCTCCTGCTTGGAGAGCCTTGGGCTATGAAGATAATGGCCTGAGTTCTTGCAACTGCAATACTGAACATGATTCTCGGTTTGGTGAGGTCGAAGAAGAGGCTTTTCTTCTAGGCACATAGCAACGAATCTTGATGGCGTGGGACATCAGTTTTTGCACTCAGTGAGACTTGGATGTATTTTTCATAAAAATATCTAAGAGCAATATCAAAAATGATATTATATCGATATTTATATGGATTTCGATAAACGTATCGATATATCCTTCGGTCGTTTGCTGACAAGCGTTTTCTGTGTATCGTGGAATTAAGTGCTCTACGATTAAACAGTGAGATAAACATCTTTCAGAGGAGCTACGTTACCATTGTTTCGACGAACAAGCGTCCCTATGTTTTCCAGGGGAATACAAGCGTAAAACCCAATATTTAAGTTTTACGTTCCTCTAGGGCTCAAGTAGGATTGTGGAACTTCTCTTAATAGGAGGTTATGTATGCATGCTAATTTCGTCTCGTCCAGTTAATATGTGAGGATTACTGCGTTCTTCATGAATAATACTCTGAGTTGCGTGCAGAGAGACATTGGTTCTAAAAGTCATTTCCTGTGTGCGTTTTTAGAATTAGATACGCGTTGTTTCGATCAAGTTTTGTCGAGTATAGTTACTTAAGTGTGTACCCGTTTTTTCTTTATTTTTTGGTAGGGGAATGGGGAGAAACAGGTTTGGGTTGGGAGTCTAATGGCTGTAGTCAACCGAGTGCATCCTTCTTTCTTTATCATTTTCCACCGGCATGTGGACTCTTGCTTTGTCTACACTAACAAATAACGATGACTAACCAGGTCATATTTTTCCCATTTAAGATCCTATTTTACATTGTTAATTGGGCAGGATCTTGGAATCATGATAAATTTGAAAATACTATACATTATTTTACTTTTACTGTATTTTCTGGGCAGGTCAGCGAAACATCTTGAAGGGTATCAGCGGTAGCTTCTCCTCTGGCCAGCTCACCGCCATACTCGGCCCGTCAGGGTCCGGAAAAACGTCTTTTATGAACATTGCTGCCGGATCTAGGTAAGTTATACGTGTATTTTGTGCATGTAACACAGTTCTAACAGTTGTGGGTCGTGGATGTATATATGTATGTAGATAGTTCGACGCGAATAGGTTGAAAGTTTACATCAAAGTGCAATAAAACTAGGGAAGACCTAGAAAACGAGGTGTTTATGAAGACATAGGCTGTCGGACTGTGTAATGTATGTATAGGTTTGTGGAAAGTGGTTGGATGTATTCCACGTCGAATAATATCGTCTAATCATATTGAGTATCATGAAGCAAGTTGCCGAAGATTAACCTTAGGCCCTAGAATTAGTTGTACTCTCGATTGGAGGCCTTGTATTTTTGTTTGGTGCTCCTCCATGTTTTTAAGTCTCACTTCGTCGTCTAAGTTTTACATGGTAAGTTTAAGCGAGTAAATAATTAGTTCCAGTAATGCCAAAAGCTTGAGGAAACTCCCAACGTACAAACTGGCGTACATTCAAAACTTAAGAATGGGCATGGATATGGGCAGGCGTATTTTGAATTTGGAGCTTTAGCGCCCAAACAGCTCTCCGCAGAATTCAGAAGACATTTCCAAAATACTTGTAAGCATCTCACTGAAGATTTTGGAGGCAGGTGTATTTTCACTGATGGTATATTGGTGTACTTTCTTCATTGAACGTATTAAAAATTCGTTTCAAGATTACCATCCTTACGTTTTAAAGCGGTGTGACATCAAACATGTCATGTTCGGCATTTACGTCATTTTTTCAATTTTCAAGTGTTTCAATTTCAAATAAATGTACAAATACTCTGACATATTTTATAACTTCAGTGCCATCAGTACAGAAATTTTGATCGGGCATGATTCGCACTAAATACTTAAATCTTGCAACATGTTTATTTCAACTGATAGGTGTGTAACTGGCAAAAAATATAGTCCGGAGTCGAGATGCCCACAAAGGCAAATCGTTTTTGTCCTCGGGTTGTGCCCTAACTACTTTTTGCTCGTGGACTTTTGAAAGAATAGCATGCCAGACTTGTAGTGTTGTCGTCTTGTTTTTCTGAGTAGGACTGAGTCTAATTTTGCTCAGGTGAAGTTGAGCTCTGGTTGTTCGAGTAATTTTTGGCTTGAAGTAGATCGAAAGGACGTTAGATCGAAGTCGAGTTTAATGCCCATAAATCAGGCTGAGATTCAATTCTTCTGAACGAATATGAGATATACATAGTTTCTCTCGATCAAGTTGACGATTAATTTTCTCTGTATAAAGTCGACTGTTAATTTTCTCTGCATCAAGTCGACGGTTAATTTTTTCTAGATCAGGTTGAGGAGTAGATTCTCTAGATCAGGTTGAGGAGTAGGTTCTCTAGATCAGGTTGAGGAGTAGGTTCTCTAGATCAGGTAGGGAATCCAGTGGATGTACATCAGCTAGATCTTTTGGATGAGCCCTGGGGTTTTGTTCATCTAGATCAATATCAATGATTGATACTCTTAATCCTAGATCCCATGTATTTTCTCTAGATGTGATTGTCTGTCCGTAAATTATGTGGTGGTCTGTTTCTCTAAATCTAAAACAAGTGTTGGTCTTTTTCTCTAAATCTAAAACAAGTGTTGGTCTTTTTCTCTAAATCTAAAACAAGTGTAGGTCTTTTTCTCTAGATAAATTAGTCTGTACCCTTGACCCTCGATGAAGAAGCCAATCCTCTTAATCAGGTCCGAGTTTACCTCCCACGTCAACTCATTAGCTCTAGTTCCTCAGAACTGAGGAGTGTTGCATCTTCAGGGTAAACCGGTGTGTTGTTGATGAAATTTGTGTCGCTTATCTCCTGGGGTATTTTTTGCGATGCCTCAAACTACTCGAGCCCTGCCGTCTTGGTCAGTCGCAACTCACATCCTGGAACACCTCCAAGCTTCCGACAATTGGGACCAATGTTGAAGGCCATTCTAAATCTATGTCGGGTAATTTTCTTTTAGAAAAGCAAGAGAAAAATCGCGCTCAGTTAAATAGTCTACAGTAATGATTTAACATAGCACGGAAGTTTCAACAATTTATATTATGATTGAGACAACATTCTAGTTTTTATTTATTAACATTTAATTGTGTGTGATTCTACCATCGATTCATTTTCTTACCTAAGGTCACGCCCATGATAACGTTGTCTAGTCTGCTTTCGCTTCGAGTGTCGTCAATGATTCAAAGTATAATTATATCTTTATTGTGTGACCCAAACTAAAGACGATGTAACATAACACTGAGGAGCACCGGCTAGCCACTATTGCATCACTGTGTGCGTTACTGATGGTACGTAGAAATCCGTTGAACATTCAACATCACTCGTTTTCTTAAGAAATTGTTGTTGATGCCCTTGTGTTCAGGTTTTGTATATAGCACTTACATAGGCTCAAAAGTAGTGTCTAGTCAAACGAGCACGCGGTGCAAGTTGTGGTGAGCATGATCACAAACTGCTACCAAATTAATACACGTATTTTGTCTTCCCAGTTACGTGATCCACTTGTCATAAAATGAAGTCGGTTGGTTCAGGTTGAAGTCTTCGTAACGATGAGCATTCCAAGTTTCAATAAATTATTTTTTGTTACTAATGTTTACTGCTTCAATGTTTTGGAGTGAGAGATCTTGGAATAAGTTTTTAAGGCTAGTATCGGTAATGTTTTAGAACGATTTTTTTTATTTTTTACTGTGTTATCGAGCGCCAGATAGTGCATGTCCACTTTTAATTTTGTAAGACTTTATTTACTTGTGTGCTAATCACAAATAATTGACATAAATAATTAAAAAATTTTCTTCAATTCTGCACAAAAAGCTGTTATTCAATTTCTCCAAGGCCGTTTTTTATTCGATGTGTTTTAGGTTTGAAAAAATCAATGAACAGGAAAGTGAAGAAAAGTTCTTATAGAGACTCAGAAGTCTTGTCTTGATCAGTGGGAAGCCTCAGTCATAAAGGTTGCTTTACCAATCGTCTTATAATTTAGCTCTGAGGCGGCTTCAGTGATCGCTACCCTGGACGTGATAGTACGGTGAGCGCTGTCACCAAGCCAACATTAACTCAACAGATCCAAGTGTTGGGATTTCAAGGAGTAAACGTTGTCATTTTTCTTGTTTGCGCTCTGGGTTATGGTTAATGGCATGTGTATTGCTATCTCTGCGTGTCTCGAAATAACCTGATCATCGGAATCTTAATCTACATTTAAATATATACGTGTAAATTACCGCCATAATTGGTTGCCGTACCCTTAAATGCGCGCATTTAATGTCTGATTATGTTGTACCATGCATGCACTGGCGCTTGCTTACACCAACCCAACTACATTGTATGTGTTTTGAATTCGTTTAGTTTGGGTACGCATTAATAATGATACTTGGTGCAGTAGAGGTATGGTCTGCGAAAAACTAAGCAATTTTATGTACAAACTTGGTTAGTATCATATGATACATAGTACGTTTTAGAATTAAGTATGAACTAGGATGATTCATTAAGGTTTTGTATCGAAAATCTTTCTATGAATTTAGCAAGTAAACTACCGTAATCTACAAATTTTTTCTTAAAAGTCTAATATTTGAAAAAAATTGATGACTAGTGCATCGCTTCTCCATTTCTGGTATTTTACATTCAATTAACCCTATACATAATTTTTTCTTGAGAAGGACTTTAGCGTATCAACTAAAAGTTGAAATGCCATCAGAAGTTTTTTCGCCTTAATGGAATGGTACAAATTTCTCCAACAATTGGGTAGTCGTGCAGAACTTCTCCAGCATTCAAGGGGGACATCTTACTGAAAACCTTAAATGCATGGTAGATTTGACTATATAACAAAAAAGCAAAGTAAGAAGTGCAAAAAGGGGCACGGTCATTCGTAGATATTGATTTTCTCTTTTTAAAACTCTATTTTTGTTCTAGCATGAAAACTGTAAGAGGAGGTCGATTTGGCAGTTTTAATAATAAATGCACAAAATACCTTTATTTATTTATTTATTTATTTATTTATTTATTTATTTATTTATTTATTTATTTATTTATTTATTTATTTATTTATTTATTTATTTATTTATTTATTTATTTATTTATTTATTTATTTATTTATTTATTTATTTATTTATTTATTTATTTATTTATTTATTTATTTATTTCGAAAACTATGCCAAAAATGAGAAAAAAGTACATGGTTAAAATATGTTCTAAATTCAATTTACCTAGTATGTTGCGCTTAGTTTTGTCGTACCATGCATTTAAACTTTTCACCAAGATGCCCCCTTTAATGAGATGAAGCTGGAAGGTTTTGGTACGATTTATTCTGGTAAGAATGAAATTTTCTTCACGTTGTGCGTGTGTGCAGGACACGGCGAGTTTCGGGCACGATTCTCGTCAACGGCACCTCGAGGAACCCGTCTGTATTCAGGCGTCACTCGTGCTACATCACTCAGCATGACCACCTCCTGCCCTTCTTGACGGTGCAGGAAGCCATGACAGCTGCTGCCTACCTCAAGCTTGGCCCAAAAGCGAAGCAGGAGGGACCACAATTGGTGAGTCTCTTCGCGAGCCAAGACAGTGATTCAACTCGTGATTTCCATTGAAAATAGCTTGCAGACTGGTAAAGTATTGAACGCCATTTTTACAGACTCGTGAAACGGATGTTACACACATTTCATGAGATTAGAAAAACGTGGACGCATTCACAATATAATAACTGTTCAGTTTTTATGGTAGTAAATTTTATTCCTGGAAATTCTAGCGTATCATGTGCATGTTGCATATTTCTGCCATCAGGTTTGAATAGTTAAAGCATATACTGTATTTGACGGCATATAGGATACTTTTTTCCAAAATTTTGGATCAAAAAATCGCCCTGCGTCTTATACATCTTAGGTGAAGTTTGAAACCTCTCGTAGGCCTAGGCTAATCTCCTCTCTGACGCTCACTAACCCAGCTTACACTCGGTACTTCGTCTTATATGCTGACAAATATGATCATAAAAATGTACGATTTCATCATACTAGCCAGAGTAATCATAATTGTTCCCTCGCAAATTTTTTTTCCTACCAACCCTGAATTGTGACTAGCTGCATGCGCACAAAAACTGCTCCTACACTAAATTCATTTTACAACGGTCATACAGTTAATGTATTGCTTTAGAGGCTTTTGCTAACTCAGTTTCCATTTCTGAGTAATTATGCTCGATCAATACTTCTCCTGTCTGGTTGCACCAAATACGCTGATGTCGTCCATGCGTGTTGATACAGTGCTCTATTATATTGTACAGTATTTTATCATTGGTCGAGTTGGACATTTTCAAGATACGTAGTTCTATTTTTAATCAGACTTTTTTATTATAAAAGGCACAAAATTCTTCCTTCAAAGAATAAAGGCTCATTACGCTGTTAGTGAATATTAATAACAGAACTTGAAAATAAATAAATACTTCCAAGTATCTCAATGGTGCATCTCCTGCCATTGTGTCGGAAGGACAATTCAGTGGCTGCCACTATGACGGCAAGAGAGAGATGAATCATATGAGTAATTCAACGTTTGTATCTGTTTGTTTGTTCTTACTCAGCCTTGTCATTTACGATACTCCGTGAAGAATGTGAAGCAAACTTCATCAAAGAAACGTTTCCTTCGTACATTGTTACTGTCACCAAAGTGGACATCCAAAAATTTACCGTTTTTCCTATTTCTTAGTTGCATGGGCATGTGATGGTAGAAGGCTGTTTGTACTTCATCTAAGATCTTAGTTTGATTGAGAGGGCTAGGTCCCAAGCATAGAGGAGCTTGTGTTCGATTAAGCACACACTCTCTCAGCCTCGACTACGTTCAGCTTATTGAGCTTGCTGCTTCACGTTGCTTGTGGTCTCGTTTTGGTTATCATACAATTATTGCATCTTTGTTTAATCCCAATGATCTCATAATCTCAGAACATCGGTTCTTTTTTAAAATCAAAGCCTGCTCTCGACAATTATCGAACATAGTGTGTCAACGCGGCGCACTGGTAATAGCTTTCTTTACGCGATCATTTTTTCTCTTTTCGTGTCAAATTTTTATAGTACTTTGAAGTTTTCATGAACATGGGATTTTCCGAGACATGCCATGCTTAATATTTTGTTGCTAAAAAGGGGTACGACTGTGAAATATCCATGTATGTTTTTAAAACTTTTATTTTGCAGTTCGTGCCATTTATTTGCGTGACGTTAATCAGATTTTTGATCTAGTACTGTGAATAGTTAGTCAATACATTACTCAAAATGTTCAGGTAATTCTTGACAAATAAATTTGCTTGAAAGCATTTTGCAGTGTCACTGATTGAGGTGATTGCGCTCTGTGAGGCTGTTCAATGTTACACTTGGACTAAATTTCTCTAAATTTCTAAAAAAAATCCTTGCCCTACATCAGTGTTGCTGGAGAGACTTAATTTGCTCAGTGCATACTCGTATAGATTTGAGATTTCCTAATACCCGTTATTTGTTATTACGCTTAGAATAGCGTACGCCTACGCAATGTTTAGTAGAGGATCTGAGTGTGTAATTAATTAAATCCATTCGTATTGACCACTTCTGAAGCTTTCTGATCCGCGACAAAAATTAGTGCCATCATTGTTTGAATAATTCCTTTGGTGTGATGTGTTATTTTGATGGCAGTCAAATTTTTTTTAATGAATAGAAATGCATTACGAAATTGAGCATCGCAGCTAAAGTATATTACGTTCGCTGATTCAAGTACTTTATTTTCATTTGAGATAAGTAATTCTGTTTCTTAGTTATTTACTAAAAAGGGAATACACTCGTAATTCTCACATTCTTAGATACATTCCATTGCATATTTAGATCTATTATGAAACTTCCAGGAACAATTTACATGCGTAACTCGAATTAAGCTCCGCGTACAAACAGTAGTCACGTAGTAGTAATTCATCTGCCTTAGGTAAGTTAGATAGTCGTAACCAGCCTTTAACTATTACTTCATGTACTTGTACGGACGTCGATTGCTGGTTTAGATGATGTCGGCCTTGACCGAGTGTTGTGCCACTGTACGTGAGAGAATGATGATTACGAATGAGCGTTGGAGTTCCCTTTATCTAAGGCTTGGTTGACTGAAATTATGAAATTGTATTTCACGTGCTGTGTTCTTACATAGCGACTGTAGTAAAATAATTCGTACTCATTCCAATCACTTGCATAACATTCGTGAACACGTGAGTGTTGTCTTCAAGGCTGTGGGATTATCTCGTTTTGTTTTATGCACAGTAGATTGGTTCTTGAGTGCTAATATACTTCAAGCACCATAATAGTTGTTTAGAAATGAACAGATTTTTGTTTTCTTGTGATATTTTGTCAAAATGTTTTCTCCTCTGTTTAACCCATTCAGGCTCAAACTTCTGATGGAAAGAAATGTTTAACATGATCATAAGTTTAGAGATTCATGGGGATATTCCTTAACAAATATGATGGTGGCACAAATTTTGAGCTGCTGAGCAGCGTCGGAACTCAATTTTAAAAAGTAGTGTGCTTTCTGTACCTCTAAGCATTAAACCATGACCTCTTCAGAGGTATGAAATGTGTACCACCACACTTGAAAGGGTTAACACGCGGTGCGATGGGAGTTGCAAAACTCAATTGTATGCATAATCATCATGTCTGCTGGTACGCCAAATTAGACGAGCAAGGTTCCATTTCTCATCGTGCTCGTTGTCTATTTTTGTGATTGTAATAGCATTGTTCTTCGTCTGCAGAAGTAGGTGTTGCTTATATAATACAGAGTGTAAACGAGATGACCGTTGTTGGTTCTTGTGTTTATTGCTGAACATTTGTAAACGTTGGCCAGGTTTCTATGTATTGAAGAAATCTATTTTTATTTGCTTGGATAGCAGCTGAACAGACGTCTCGCTCAATAAATGGTTTGTGACATCGTTTTTGGGGTGTCTGTGGTTTTGTTCATTTTACTTGATTATTCTTCATTTGGTTATTCATGTACGTGAATTGTGATGCGTAGTTGCTGGATCGTAGTAGTCGTTGGTTAGTCGTTGGATGAGGTAAGCAAGTTTCTAATGCATAGCTAGTAGTTATCATACTAGCATTAGTAGTAGTTATCATGGGTGTAACTTTGGCAGGTAGCATTTCGCGGAAAACTGTATCATTGAAAGAAACTATAGTCATGAATAATCAGTTTCAATACCGATTGCAATACTCATCGTGCATTCCTCCGAGATCAGTTTTTACATTAAGACCCGTATTTTACTTCAGCCGAGATATAGCGGAGACTTACGTACAAGGAAGAGGATGAGTTGTGTTGCTCAGTGCATTCAACGTGATAACTTGTACAACAAATTGAGAAGTTGAATTGAGATGAGCTACTTTGAAATAGTAAAAAGACGTTATTCCCTTGACGATATTTTGGACTGTATTACGATTCTTTATCACTGTCCACTAATATACAAATAGAAGTAGAGAGCTTTCGCTTAGTGTATATAAAATTTATGAAATGGTTAACTTAATGGCTTAATATTTACTGAAGCATTTTGGGCTGTTTTTGTTTTTGTCTGTGTGTGTTTGTGCCGTCGTATGTGTAAGTGTATGTGTATGAGTATAAAGTATTGTCTATCGCGAGCCCTGCCATAGTGCAAATCGACTGATGTTACATGATTTTGTACCATATTTTATCATTATTATGCCCTTAATTCATTGAACATCTCTATGTAATATTTTTCTTACGGGAGACGCTTGGCGCTGTGTGATAGTTGCTCATCTTACGTTTGGTCTGTGGCGGATGTTGAAAATGCGTCTAAGATTCAGCAAACGTTTTTGACTGCCTAGCGAGGACTACTATAAACATTTATAGTAGTCCTTGCTGCCTAGTTACAGTGAAGTGTTCATAATTATACTCTGTATTCACAAAACGAAGCGGGAACTTCAATCGCAACTGCAAATCATGGTCGTGAACAGCTGACTGCAAAGACATTTCATAGCATGAAAAGATTAAAAAGTAAAGAACTTGATGTGTCCTGTCATGATTAGCGTTTAACGAAGAGTGTCGAAAGTTTGAAAATGCTTCGAAGTTCGAAAGTTGAGCACTCGAAGGCAACACTCGAGCTGTGTCCATAAAGTTATAACTTCAAATATACCGTTTCACGATCAAGATGTAGGGAAGCCCATGCAGTATATAAAACACGCATAAACTGTAATTGATAGATTACTCAATTGTTACTCAATTTGTAAGTTTGTTCAAACTCTGAACCCGACTAAGAACGCTTACCATTGTGAACATTGATAAAGGATACAAGTTTCTGCGATCAAGCGAATTGTGAATTTAAGAGCATTTAAATGTTTTATAAATATTGAATGGAATTGGAACTCCAAATTGGAATAACTCCAAATTGCGGGCTAATTATATTTCTCAGATCAATGACTAACTCAATTCAAAACTGGATTAAGCGTTTACTCTTTTGCAAATATTGCTCCTAATTGAAGGTAGAGATGGGAGTGATGAATTTTTCGTCGATTGTATAACTGGTGAGGATAATGAGAAACAATACACCTTATGGTGGTTACCCACTGTCGCTGTCCTGTGGAGTCACTGTGCTGGAGAATTGAGGCGCACTGTCGAAATGATCACCAGTCTCTTTCCAATCACCGACCTTCAAGAGTGTCGACTATGATGCAGGTCATCGCTGCGTGCAGTTAACAACACGTTTTGGGGTGGTTTGCAGGCAGAATAGTAGAGGTAATAGTCCCTAATAAGGGAGGTTTGAGAAGCGTGCGTGCGCTGTGGGTGCACCAGTGGGTTGTGTGTGTGGAAACAGGCCGTGCAGGTCACGTAACCGAGAATTAGCGTTACAGCATCGTTGACGCAACCGATGATGATAGCCTACTGCGTCTAACAGGAATGATTGTTACTTGAATATATTTATATCTAGTGAGGAATCGCCATATAATTATGCAAATTCAGTGAAATAATTGTACAATCTCAAACACTGAAAACTGAAACCTGGTTTCATGTTTATATTGTTTCATATCACTGCTGATATCGCTTTTGTTGTGGCTGCAGTGGTTAAACTAGGAATGTAAGGATAATAATTGATGTTTCATAAGAAATGACACTATTCAATAAATAAACAATATGAAACAAATAGGACTACTGCGTTGGCGAGGTGCTCCTATTTTATGCACTTCATACGACTTGAAGTACTTCGGAAACCATTAACTAGAATCATGTAAGAAATTTTATTTCTAATCAGATGTTCGTAATGTTTTTTGCTTAAATGATGAAATCAAACTAATTTTTGAATCTAGACAATTTTGCGCAGAAGAAGCTTGAATTTAATCAGCTAATCAGCCGAGTCCTGCAAACCTAAGCCGAGCCATGCTGACCTAAGCCGATATTTCAGATGTTTTTTATTTCTCAACTTTAAGTCCGTGATGTCAATTGCTACCGCAGAAATGCTTTGATAGCACACATGGGTGTTACTAAATCTCGTAAAGAATAATTATGACGTTGACTGCCCAGTCATATATTTTGGAGGAAGTTGTCTACTTTTCAATTTAATAAACATTTTTTCTTCTCTTATTGGTGAAAATAAGTTATTACATTTTTTGTGAATGTTGACCAATACTCTCCACAGAAGAATTTTGAAAAATTTCGCACTACTAAAATGAGATTTAATCAAAATATTAAACAACGGAATGATTTAACCTACTGTTCAACAATGATTCCTTATTTTACTGCGTTTATCGATGATTGAACGCCCTGTACTTCTTGAAGGTACACAGAATGCTTTTTGGCTACGGAAAGGTTCGAGAAGTGAATGAGGTGGTAGATTTGTCGTCTTTCTAGGACCTATTCGATTTGCTCGTGTCGAATAGGTGGTTTAACAATGGATAATTTTTACTCGCGTGTTGGTAAGTTATTGTAAAGTGGCATGTGGACGATACCTAAAAAGCTAATAGGAAGCTCTTCCTGAGAATTCCTCTCTCAAGTAAATGTCTGTTTCTCAAACCCAGAGAGCAAGTATACCAGCGAACGCTACGTGCAGTACCCACTGCGAGCTCATCTGTATCATTACGACCTTCATTCAACTCTAGCTTATTCATCTGCTGCAGTACTAACTGATCCTGTTTTGTGCAGATCGATGAGATATTAATCCGTTTACGTCTGACGGATTGTCGCAACACGCGCACCAACGACTTGTCCGGCGGTGAGACGAAGCGACTTTCAATCGCTCTGGAACTCATCAACAACCCACCCATCATGTTCTTTGATGAGCCCACCAGGCGAGTGGGTGGTAGACTCACAGATTTGTTTCATTAAATAACATGAGTGTGAAATTAGTTCACTAGGGTCGTTAGATTTCTAGTAGCATCAAAATATTAATGATGGGGATGAACTCGACCAGGCGTTCTTGAAGATCGTAACTGGAGGGGATTGGATCGATTCCTCGAGGTGTAGGTGATGTATACCTCGAAGAGTAGATAATGTATACACCAAAAAGTAGGTAATGTATACTCCAAAAAGTAGGTAATGCATACCCCGAGAAGTAGGAAATGCATATCCCGTGAGGTAGGTAATGCATATCCCGTGAGGTAGGTAATGCATACCCCGAGATGTAGGTAATGGATACCTCAAGAAGTAGGCGATGTATCCAATGAGGAGTAGGTGATGCATACCCCGAGAAGTAGGTAATGCATACCTCGAGAAGTGGTGATGTATTCAATAAGAAGTAGGTGATGCATTCCCCAGAGCGTAGGTGAAATCTTACAAGGCAGATGCGCTAAGCTCTCGTGAAATTAGATGAGCTTGTCTTACAAATCGGTAAACTCGCCAGACCAGTTCGAAGTGTCCGGTCAGAGATCAGACCAGCGTAGTGATTAATTACCATCACTTTGCAGTATATATTGCCCAAATGTGATTCATAAAATTGTCACGATGCCTATGTAGGATTCTTACCACGGGTAAAAATAGAAGCGGCTGTAGATCGATCGCTACCATGATCTATTAATTTGAATTTTTCTGAATCTAACAGTCACGTGGCGATAATTTTCCGTAGCAATTCTTGTTTGTATTTTTCCTGCAGTACAGTATTTCATCCTTTCCTTTCTATGTATAAATTTCTGGTCGTCAAGAAACTCGTTTCTATTGTATATTTTCTCGCTTTCTGATAAAATATCGCTAGATGTAGAATGAAACCATTTCTGTACGGGGACTATTTAATTGTCTATCAGCTATATCCCCTATCATTTCTTTTGTCTTCGGCACTCGACAATCTCAGGTTGTGTTATTTGTCTCACGATCTTGTACACTGCGACTTCTGTGTATATCTCAAGTCTTTAAATTAGAAAGCCACGTAGTTAGTCTTTGCAGTTCCCTGCAAGTGTTAAGCTCAGTGCATAATATGCATTACAGTGGTTTGGACAGCCGCAACAGCTACCAGTGCGTACAGCTCCTTCATGCATTAGCACGTGGTGGTCGCACCATCATTTGCACCCTACATCAACCCTCAGCCCGCGTCTTCCAGATGTTCGACCAGCTCTACGCTCTGGCTGACGGACAGTGCATCTACAGGGGCACTACCCAGGACCTCATCCCCTTTCTGGACTCGATGGGGCTGCAATGCCCTCCCTACCACAACCCTGCTGACTTTCGTAAGTCGTGCATAGAACTCTGATTGTGTGGGTCAATGATTGGCGAGTTGCATATTTTTATTTCTATGCTGAAAATTGAAGTTTTTCATTAATTTTTCTTTTATTTCGGATCAGAGCTTGGTACTAAATAGTTTCTACACACTTAAATGCCTAGTTCTTGAAATTTATTTTAGCATTTTATGATTCTTGCATATCAATTTTTTACTGAAATACGATTCCATTTTAGTAGAAAAGCATGAATAAGTATTGAGCTTATTGTGAAGTTAAGAGAGTTGCTCTTTTTATGTAAAACGTCAATGCTCTTCTACTCGTATCAGGCCCAAAGTGAAAGCAATTTGTCCCTTGTTTATGACTCCTAAATAGCTCTGACTTGTTTGTGTTTTGCCGGTTGTGTACCGCAGAGACCCACAAAATGCGTGCTTCCATAAAATGCTGTGTCAATCTGTCCTTGTCTTTCAGAAGTGTACTTTGTATCTTTTACGTCAACTGCTAGACGTAAATATATTTGCTTCTCGTTTCTGAGTATCATAAACTTCTGATCAAGAGTCCTTGACCAAGTTTCCAATGTCATGTCTGAATTATTGACGACCATGATCTTGGTATCTTCTTTTATTAGATCCTTCTACTTCTATTTCTAGAGAATTACTGCTCCAGGGCCTTGATTTTCGATTCTAATCATGGTCTTGTCTGTCTTGTCCTTCGTAGGGTCTGAAACTTGGTAAGGATTTACTCGACGTTATTCGTTGCATTCTTAGCCTTTACACCACACTGACGCATAGGTATCATTTTTACTAGCTTCTAGTGCCTACTAGCAACAGTGCTTTGTGGAATATCGTAATCTCTGTCTTTCCACACAAGCTCTTAGGGAACTGAAAATTGTATGTGCTACATGCCGGGGCAGTAAGAATTTAACATGCTAACGCAGATTAAGATTCCCACTTCTAAAGTCCAAGTCCTTTTTCCCCGTAAACAATTCGTGTTATTTCACTGTCAAAACTCACGCAGACGTATTTCAAAATGTATAAAGTAGAAGCATGTTATTTTTGCTTAAATTTTGTACAGTTTGCTAGTCGCATTTTTGCCTATAATGCATCATTAACCCTAGAACCACAATGCCGGGTGATTTTCTCCCGACTCTCCTAGGTTACCACGTAGTTCAATATGAAGAAAG
>VCRD01001086.1:161392-172014 GCA_006783055.1 Trinorchestia longiramus
AAATGTATAAAGTAGAAGCATGTTATTTTTGCTTAAATTTTGTACAGTTTGCTAGTCGCATTTTTGCCTATAATGCATCATTAATATAGCAGCATGAACCTCGAACTGAGGATTCTAACCAGTAGATTCACTTACAGTTGTTGTGAGTGGAACGTGAATAGGAGAAAATTATTTTTTAGAATATGGTCCCTGTTTCTTTTTACTAACCTTTTTATGTGTATAATTTTCGAGTGTATTTTCTATTTGAATAAAAAATTCATTACCCGTTATGTTGGAATTTTCAGAAACAATATATGGCGTCATTTTAGAGCAAAATCTTTCGTAAAATTTTACGCATTCTACAATTTCACATATAAAACATGGTTGTTCACTCGCTTATTCTAAACATAAAAGACTCAGTCTCATGCTGCAGTTATGGAGTAGGAAACAGAGTTAAAAAATCTTTCATAATTTCTCCGGACTGCAAAATGACAATTTTCCTGAAAGTACATGAATTGCAGTGGTGGAAGTGGCGGTGGGCGAGTACGGACAGCTCACTCAGAAGCTGGCTGCCGAGATCAGTTGTAGAGAGATCGCAATCACGCCTCACAATGACCTCAGTTTGGATGTTGGTAAGTGATAGTTCCTTATGTTTCAAGTTGAAGGGTATGCTCATGCCACACTGGGCTCTGACTTTAGTTCGACTCTGTGTGAAAAAAGTTACCGGAACTTTCATCAGAATGACAATTTGGGCAGACGACACTAGAATCACCAAGCCTGAATTGTTCCTGTAGAAATAAGTGCTGAAAATGCAAGCAAGAAGTGGCTCTAATTTTATCGTTCATTGCAATCTATATGTTTCGTATTGTTTTTACCGCAAATAATTGTACATTGCTCCTAAGATACTATTCCACATTTTACCGAAATAGCCCCTAATGAAGTATGCTGAAGAGGATGGTCAGCGAGTGTGTGTCGGGAACTTGATGTATTCAGAGGTGATGAGTATTCAGGAGAGGCATGCTAACAGTATTACACCTATTACAGTGAGTGTCTCGAGAGGATGTGACGTTCCTTAAATACTTTTTGAGGTACCTGCATCAGATTGGTTTGTCAGAATCGGTTGCATGTGGGGTTTTCTTATAGTGATAGGTGAGGCTTCATTTCGTTATCAAGGAAGTGAAAATCTTTCCATTTCGGTAATCCCTTGGTCGAGAAAGCACTTTTATTCCTATCTCCTCGCTATCGTATTAGGGTTATGGCATTAGATATTGGGTCAGTACAACCCAGTGATTATGAACCAAGTTTTTCTTAGTCCTCCACATGTTCTCAGGAATTGACACTTTCCCGAGTATGCTAGTATTTCTAACCGCTGTCCCGCTCAAACTCTTTTGCTGAACAGATAATGGTTTTTCATACCCACTTTTACATTAGTGAGGCATTATTATAATTTATTTGTGCTGATGAGTCTAGTGAATAACTTCTAGCGTGATCTTATGAGCCTCGTAGCTGCTCAGAAACCAACAGACGTTCTCGTTGAGTGCGCCGGACTGAAACCATAGTGCCAACTATGAATGTGCATTCCCTTATTCTAGATAAATTCTGAAAGAATAAAATATTATGAATATATTATATCTCTGCATATTCTATATAAAATAAGTGTTTATAAATGATATATTAAAATATTACTTTACCAAGAAAGTTAAAGCATGCACTGATGTGATAATTTTAAGTTATGAAAAATTACTAAAGCAATGAATACTTTTAAAAAAAATCGTCACGATGAATAGATTTCCTTGTTTATTTATCTTTTCCACATCATTTTCAAACTAGGTTTGTGCCTTTATATTTGTTATTTTTCTAGCATTCATTTATTTTTTGCATAGAACTAGTGATTTTCTGTTTCATAATTGAACATGATTCAAATATTAGTGATATGCTAAACGACTGAAATTCTAAGTAATTGACCTGAACTTTTCTTTTATATTTGAGTAGTTTCTCAGCTTTTAATATTGAGCTAAATAGTTCCAGAAGAAGACTTTCCTAACCAAGACTCTCCAAGACGCGGCGTCGCGCTTGAAAAGAAAGAAAAAGTTGCTTTGACAGAAATAAAAAGCGAATTTACTGAACAAAATCAACCTCAACTATACGTGCAAGATTCTGTGTCACTATGCATTGACAACCCAAGACCTTCTGAACTACACGCAAGCAAAGTTCTCAACGAAAAGATTGAACACTTAGAACTTCAGTCATACGACAGGGAGATCCAGTTCACTGATTCGAGGAGCGTCCCTGAACCTGTGGTCATGGACTCCACAGGCGTTTGTATTTATTCTGCCAATGAGACGCCGCCACAGAGTCAACCGTCAGCTGAAGACTCTCTGTTAGACGATTTGAAACCATGCACTTCGAGTGCGAGTTTTCCTTCGTCAATTTGGCTGCAGTTCCGAGTCTTATTACATCGGACTCTGATCACCATTATACGTAATATGGTAAGATATATTTCATTATATCATTTGGTCTTGGCGTCACTTTGACATACGGTTTTATGAAAGTTTTTATCTTTTGTTCATATTCTAACTATGACAGTCAATGTATCAAATCGTTAAGTATGAAATATCTGATTTTGTACAAAAAATTAATTTTAAATTATTTCAAACAAGAAGCTAAATAGTTTAATCAAAGTACATATGTATGTACCAACGTTATCAACACATTTTTGCCATCTAATGGGTAACATATTTATGCCGAGAGCAAAGAACTCTAGAGAGCAAGAGGTGATGAAATCACGGACGGCCGATTTTACATCGTCTTCATATTTGAAGATCTTTCCTTGCAATGAGTTATCTAGTGCCTGGAAGATGTGATAGTTTGTGTAGGGTCTGGGGAATATGATAGATGACAGAACTTCTGAGTTCTGTTCTGTAGATTGGGTTGCGTTCTTTGTGCACCATGAGGTCGAGCATTGTCGTGCAAGATGATTGGCAAGTCTCTCTTGACTAATTTTGGTTGCCTTATTGCAAGTTCAAGCATCATTTCATCGAAATGATAAATGTATGAATCCGCTGTAATTTACGTACCAGGTTTTAGAAAACTGTAGTAGATGACTTGACCATCAAACAGAACATTAGTGTTTGTTCGTGAAATTTATTTTTTTGGACTGTGTTTTGGCACTTTGCCTCCATTCAACCACCGTGATGAACGCTTACTATTGTTGAAAAAATTAAATTTTTTGACACGAAATAGTACGATACAAAAATGTGGTTAACGACCATCAAATTTTGTGCACAACAAAATCGGTCGTTTCATTCTTAACGACCTGATATTTCTTCTTTCATTTGAGAACGTGTTCGTTGTATAATTCTGACGAGTACCTATTTTCTAATGTCTAGATTATTTAAAATCTATCTTTGAGAACGTCGCATAGTTCGTGGGGAAATTTATTTCAAGTACTAGCATTAAAGTTAAAATGATTCTACACAAAAGAGAAATTTACGTCCTTGAAACATGAGCAAAAGTTGTGATGAATAGATTACTCCGGAAAAGCCCAAAAGTTATGTGCTTTGTATTCATGTCCCGGAACATTTCATTGGCAAATCGTGGGTATATTACGTAAGACCCCAGCACTTTCTCTTAAAGGAATTAGTTGTTAGATTACTTCTATAATTATCATTTTTTCTTCTCTATCTTGGGACGCTCGCTGATCCCACCTCGACCATACACGAAGGATGGTGTTGAAACCCTTCTTATCCTTCTTGTTCCTCTGCAAATGAAAGTTTTCTATCATAGGGTTATCACGTCGCAGGTCGAATAGCAATATTATTCAACATTTCATTTAACGATTACGGTTCCCAAAGAATGATGCGATTTAATGCATGAGAGATTTGTCATCTACTTCTGTATTTTTGTGTCTCAAATACTTGCAACTAATTTTGAGAATTCGATTTTAGAATCATCTGCTAAATATTTTTTTATTTTGTATGGCTCTCCTCTAGTGAAATTGTTGCTTTCAGATGCTCACTAAGCTGCGGCTGGGTGCCCACGTTGTTGTGGCACTGATGATCGGTCTTCTGTACTACGGCGTGGGTCCTGAGGCCAGTAAAGTCATGGACAACACAGGATGCCTCTTCTTTGTGGTGCTCTTCTTCACTTTTACTTCCATGATGCCCACCATTCTTACTTGTAAGTTCTTTGCACTGCTACTCCTCGGTCTCTCCACTACTGTCATGTCCTCCACTTTAACCTTTAATTCTTTTTATAATACTCTTCTTTCTCACATGCAAATTTTATTTACGCTGCTTTTCTTTCTCTGTTCTTTCATGATTGTTACTTTCTTGTAAGTTCCTTCTGTAGTAGGGGGATGCTTCTTTCTCTTGATGATTCATGGGTTATTTGGAGTTTCTGTTAGCACATGGAAAAACCATTAAAGGTAAAAGGCGAGTTTTGCCCTGAATGTTCAGCTATGCATCTGTTACTTTTTACCGTTGATGTGTTACGTATTCAGATGAAGGATTGAGGAAATTAGTGACCGACTCTACGAGGGTGTACCATAAGAAAAAAGGATAAATACGAGCCATAGTATAGTAGTACCTTTGTAAACTTCAAATTAGGGAGTATCAAACGAAAGATAGTAACGAAAAACTACTATGAATTGACTGATGTTATCGTTGCACTTGGATGAGTATAGCATGATGACTATAAACTGGAAGAGCAGTACCTAAACCAGTTGAACAGTGACATATACTCTACATGTATTGAAAGTATAATGGGTAGGTGACAAAGCAACGAAGAAATTATCGGAGAATATTTCTGTTTTTTATGGTTCTGTTACTGTTAGTGGGACTGTGATAAATAAGCAAATTATTCATTTGCTAGGTGGGTTGTTTGTCAAGTGCAGTTAGAATGAGCAAATGTAAAGATCGACGAGTGTAGTTCACGATTTGGCCAATAGGCTGGAATGTAGAGTTGAGTTAGTTCTGGCAAAAAGACAATGAATGAGATGAGTTTGATGAAGATCCTAACGGAGTTAAAGGATTGACGAAGGAATGTTTGGGTTCATCAAGGTTTTCAACGGAAAATGAGAGAACTGATTGACAGGCCTATGTAAATAGAGATTAAAATTGTGACCGGTACTATTATGAATCGAGAACGCAACTAGACTAATTATATTATAATTCAACCCTCTTGGTTTCTTCTTCTGCACATTTCATTTGTGATGGAAGAGTTAGGCCCAGAAAAAGAACTTATGACATCAAGCTGCTGGAGTGAACTAACGAATAAACAGACACTGGTTCGACAAGTTACAGGCAGGGTTTATTGTCCAAAAAGTGGCGTAAATTGGTCCGACGGGGTTTAGGCTCATCGTATTTCAAATAGGAGTGACCAAATCATAAAAGTATTTGATATCTTACAAACGGTTGTTCGACATTTATTTTAAAATAACGCGTTGTAGTTCATACTGTCGTAATTCCTCTGGATTTATTTCAGTCGTACGTTCTCTTTTTTTCATGGAATGATTTTAGGTTGTTAACAAGCTTCAATGTTTCAGTCCCGCTGGAGATGAGTGTGTTGGTGAGAGAGCATCTCAACAGATGGTATTCCCTCAAGTCCTATTATCTCGCGAAAGCTATCGCCGACTTACCTTTTCAGGTGAAAATTTGTAAATTTATAGTTACTTTACTAGCTCTTGAGCTGGAGTGAAAGTAGCTGATGGCAAAACATTAAAAGAACTCAACAAAAAGGTTTGAAGACGCCATAAAAAGTAAAAGAAGTATTAATACAGTAGAATTCCTTTAAACCGGCACTCGCTGGCCAAGCTTTATATATTTATTCATTGTTTTTTCTTCATTAACTGCTTTAAGTAATTGATAGTGTTTTCCTTTTATGTCTAGCGTGTCTATGAATTGTTTGTGGTTACTTGGGTGATATTTACTGGCAACTGCAAAGTCCCATGAGTACCGGTTAAAAAGACTTCTACTGTATACTTGAAAATCAAGCTCTGAGTATAGGCACTTTGCTGGGGCATCTCGAGCTCGAGTTCATGAAAAATAGTTTTCTATCATTTTGAATTTAACTCATCTGTTCGTATATGCCTAAAGTGCAAAATTACATCCACACAACTTTACATGAATCTTAAAATATACAGCAATTGAGGCCTAATGCACGAACATAACGTGATGGTATAAACTGTTGCAGATAATTTTCCCGCTGCTGTCCGTACTGATAGTCTACTTCATGACTGGTCAGCCAGTCGAGCTCTGGCGGTTGTGTCTCTTCACCTTCTTCTGCGTCCTAACCTCACTCGTGGCTCAGAGCATTGGGCTCGCTATTGGAGCAGCCTTCACTGTTCAGGTACTAAATGATAATTTTTTCTCTCGTTCTGTGAAGCTGAGAACAATGTAGGTCAATAACGCCCAGTCGGCATTATTGTATTGGAATTGCTTTTATTATATTCATGGTTTAACTACTACAGATTATTGTTTTGGTATGAATCATTATTGACATTTTGTGAACGTGCATATTAGACTATAATAATCTTACAGTAACATTATTCGCGTTATTGAAAATTATTTGTAATAATTTAGATCAGTTTGCTATTATGTGATTATTCCTAGGTGGCCTATGATCAAGTGAGGTATTTATGTTGACGGTAACGAAATTCGTAATGTGACTCCATATTTCTAATTGACACAAAATCTTTTCAATAGAAAGTCCCGCATAAGTATTCATAATCGCTTCTAACGTTCTAATGTAATCAATTTAACCTCGAGAGTGACAGAATAGAGACACCTTAGAATTTTTCTATTTCAGTGCATAACAGCTACTCTTGCAAGGCGCGGAGAAAATGTCAGGGTGTAGATTAAATTTGAGGAAATTATAAAATTGTTAAGGTGGGAAGCGTAAAAATCTACGATTTGTAGGGGTAGATATATTTTCCTTCTATCAGCTGTAGAATATTTTAATATTTATTTGTTTGAAAACAACCAGGATATTATAATATTCAGTCGAACGAGCGATAGAAAAGCTTATATAAGTAAAAAGCATCGGTCAAAATATTTTGCTCTTGTTCGTGCCTTTTAAGAGTACACTTCGACTGAACTCGCATGTAAATCCTGCCTTAAGCTTTATAGCTCAATAAATATGAACTATAAGATGAAAATACTGAGATGCTGAATCTAAACAGTTTATGGAGTACGTACTTTCAAATCTGTGCTTTTACGACTAATCACTTGGGCTAAAGATGAGGTTAAAACCTTTCTTGACTCGGATTGTAGTCACGGCATTTCTAACTGTTTCCCAACTTTTGAAAGAGTTTTCTGAGGTGCAGAATTGATCTATAATTTGGCTGATGGCAAGTAGTAAATATTATGCTTTAAGAAACATTCTGAAATCGTAATTGCTCTTCATCGGTTGTATCTAACTGAGAGTAAGGTCTCAAATGAATTTTAGTATTATGGAGCATAGTCTGTCTACCATAATCAAGTCCATTGAAAAGAATATAGATTGAAAGATCGCTTGAGCTCTTAGCTGCAAAAAGAATGAAAATATCTTTTCACGCGTTATGAACCTAAAGTGTAGTATTAAAGAATTGAAATTGATTATTGCGGAGACAAATACAAAATTCGTACTTTATGATGCTAGAGAACACGTTTAGCAACGTCAATTTTAACGTTATTTAATTCACATCTTTTTATAATTTTTTAATCCACAGTATCCAAAAATTAGAATAATGTTGAATGATTTTTGTTGGCAGGAAGCAGTATTCCTCGGCCCTGCAAGCATTGTACCAATGTTGCTTTTCTCGGGCTTCTTCATCCAGTTTTCGACCATCCCAGTTTATATGCGCTGGATCACCTATCTCTCCTTCGTCAGGTAATCTACTATAAGAGTGTCCAAGAAACCAATTTGAATAATGGAAGGTAGACTGTGTAGGATTTTGTTTAAAATTCTCATTTATGCGTTGGAGTAGGTTATTTTTTTATCTAATAAGCGAGGACATGTTTTGCCCTCGTTTTGAAAGAAATGGTTTATGGCTCAGTGTTTCAGTAAATTCTGCCGAAGTGCGTGGGTGTGAAAAAAGAATCCCCAATCTCTTGATACGTACGTGAATACTTTTTAACCTCAGAAAGCGCGTGAACTAAATTAAAATATAGGCTACTGTTCAAATCGATATCGAATACTTCTGGAAATACGTAATTTCCTTTTCCAGCGCACAATTAGCACAATCTCATCGTCCATTTTAAGACTCTGGCATCAACGTTGTTTACAGCTGTTGTGCACATTCAGGTCATTCCTTTTGTTTCATTGTAGTGAAAAAGCTTCGGTTCAGTAATATTTTTTGAAAAGGACGAAACTAAGGAGTACTAAAATTCAATGAACATCTGAAATGTGAAACGTCAATAAAAGATCACTTCGATTTTGATACTACTAGAATTTGGGAGGTGTGAGTGAAAATGACATCCACTTGTAAATAATTGTTTAATATGAACTTTCACGTAATGAATTGTTCAATGCCGGTCTTTTTGTAAGTTTGGTACTTTTTTAACTAGGTAATAATTTAGTTTACCTCTATCGTCACAAATAATTATTTTGAGAAGATGCTGAATTGGGTACGGGCTCAGCTGATCATTTAAAAATCTTTTTTCAGGTCGACTTTTTGTTTAGTGACGATAACTCTAGGTATCGCTAGAATCCATGTTCACCGCAAGCTACGTTAACTTTGCGTGCTGTGAACACGACTACCTTTTGTAGACAAAGTGTTGATGAAAGTCTCTCAAGACGAATGAAACATTACTCATGCCTTATAACACGATTTAAAGAACTAGACGCATTTTTCAATGGTGGCTATTTTCTATTTATCTGTGGTCGCAGTACTCTCAGAGCACCACCTTAAGTTTAAAGACACAGCGTTTAGACATGTCTATTATCGTGTTGGATTTTTAGCTAATTTTGTTAAACCTTAAACCGTTTACATCCATGATGTAATTTCCGATTTGTAGCTTAAAAAAATAGTTTCGTTTCTTCAATCTTGTGTTTCGACATGAAATAATACATTATTTCTCTTCTCTCGAGACATTTCCAATTCATGTCAGGTTCATGAACTTGCACTCCAATAAGTTCAAGAACTTAAGAAAACTCTCACCCGATTATTTGACTCGTTTCTGATTGTCATCGGACTTGTCATCTTATCGTAATACTTTGCTATAAGATTCAGAAATTGTTGTGAGCTGAATTATATCGCTTACCAGTATGTGGTTATTTTAGTATAGCAATTTACGGAAACCAAAGTACAACAGAATTATTGTGAATATCAATCATGTATTGTAATATTTTTCAAAACAATGAACATATGTTTCCAACATAATCAGTAGAACAGCACATGTTAAGAAGAAAACCCCTAGCATCCTTGGCAATTTTTCCGGCCGTTTCAAATTGCTGAAAAATTATGTAAAGATCGCGTTGCTAGATAAATCAGGCACTTGAAAAATTTGAGTGACAACTTTCCAAGATCACTTCTGTAAAAAATTAATTTCTTTGCATATACTTAGGGGTTTGAATCTTAGTACAATAGAAATACGAAAAATTATTCTAGCATTTACTGTATCAAGATTGACGGCCTTTGAAATACATTTTGCTTATCGCAACCCTAGTACCTTTATTAAGTTTGAAATAGGTTAAAAATATTAGATTAAATTCCAAAATTTATTGACAATTATTTTTCGCTACTCCAGGTACGGTTTCGAGGGCGTCGTGCTGTCCATCTACGGGTTTGGCCGCGAAAACTTGCATTGTTCAGAAGCTTTCTGTTACCTTAAGGCTCCCACAAAAATACTTGAAGCCTTAGACGTGAGTGAGGAAAATATATATCTTGATGCATCAATGCTCTTGATCTACTTTTTACTGGTCAGAGTCGTTGGATATTATATCTTACGATGGAAAGTGAAGAAAAACCGGTAGTGCTCCAATGTTAATGTTGCTCTAAAGCTTGTTCAATGAATAATAAGTAAGTTCGATAATCTAAAATTTATGCAACCAGTTATATTAAGCAACTACTTTTGACTAAACGTTTTTAATTCGTTGACTTCGCTACTTAAGTAGAATGAGCTTGAGTTTCGGTGGCAGAATGGCAGATGAATCAGCTCGATTATTTAACAAGTTTGGGAGCTAATCTGAACACGTGTTCAAAGACATTTAAATCTGTTCAGTTCCTTTTTATATTCAATTCATCACAAGTCCGGTCTGTTTTATCGTTTTGTATTGATGTCTATTTATAACACTGACTCCGTATGATTGTGAACATTATTATATAATCGTGCAAGTGTAGTCTATATGAGACGTTATATATTAAGGGTTTTAGAATTTCATGTATTCTTCCTGTACCTGAAGAAAAAGTTTGGCGTTTAGTTTCTCAATTAAGTAGTACGAAAAAAGTTACTATGCAATTTAATACCAGTGTTCAACACTTCCAGTGAGCTACTTCTATGTATCGGTATGTATAAGTCAGCAGTGCAACAATTCTCGAGTGAATATATTTTTGGTGCATCTAATTTTTTATATACCGTACACCATTCTTTCATATGAACTTGCTATGAATGTATATTCTACCTGAATCGCGGTCTGCAATCGCGGTCTGCAATCGCGGTCTG